>PVLD010004955.1:0-118610 GCA_004027595.1 Dinomys branickii
TCTCTTTGCGTCAGAGGGGTGTTTAGGTCCCCTATTACAATAGTGTTATTAGTTATTTGATTTTTTACGTCTGTCAAGATTTGACTTGTAAAGTTAGGTGCTCCATTGTTTGGTGCATAAATGTTTAGGATTGTTACCTCTTCCTCTTGTAGCTTTCCCCTAACTAGTATGTAGTAGCCTTCTTTATCTCTTTTGATTGTTTTTGGTTTGAAGTTTACATTGTTTGCAAACCTAATAGCTACCCCTGCTTTTTTCTGGGGGTGTGTTGCACGGAGAATTGTTTTCCAACCTTTCACTTTCAACTTATGAATTTCTTTTTGAGTAAAATGTGTTTCCTGTATAAAGCATATCGTTGGATTATGTTCCTTAATCCAGTTTTCCAATCTTTTCCTTTTGACTTTTGAGTTGAGGACATTTACATTAATGGTTATCATGGTTATATGTTGGCTTATTCTGGTCATATTATTTACTTGAAGTTTTCCTTCTTTTGCTGACTGTTTAATTATTTGTTCTGTTTTGGGAGTTATTTCTATAGCTGTTCTTGGGACTGTGGTCTCATTTCTCTGTCTAGAATATCTTTTAGTGCTTTTTCCAATGCTGGTTTGACACTCATGAAGTTCTTCAGTTGTTCTTTGTCATGGAAATATTTTATTTCTCCATTGAATTTGAGGGATAGTTTTGCTGGATACATCAGTCTGGGTTGGAAGTTGTTTTGTGTCACAATCTGTAGTATCTCGCTCCAAGCTCTTGTTGCTTTCATGGTTTCCTTTGAGAAATCTGCTGTGATTCTGATGGGCTTTCCTTTATAGGTGATCTGTTTCATTTCTCTAGCAGCTTTTAATATTGTGTTCTTTTGCTGGATATCTGGGATCTTGACTATTATATGCCTGTGTGTGTTTTTCTTTGGGGTATGGATCATTGGGGTTCTATATGCTTCGCTTAACTGAACTTCAGTATCTTTTACCTTGTTTGGGAAATTTTCTGCTATTATTTCATCAAATGTTCCTTTTATATCGTTTGTGAGATCTCCTGCAGTTTCACACACTCCTATAATTTGAATATTGTTACGTTTTGCCTCATCTTGCAGCTGTTGGATTGACTTTTCTTGTGTCTTTGATGATATCATGAGATTCTTCCTTTCACGCTCATAAGCTGCCATGCTGTCTTCAAGTTCTGAAATTCTATCTTCGGTTTCATTTAAACGGTTTTTCATACTTTCAGCGTTAGTTTTGAAATCCTGGCATTCTCTTTGGACCTGTTTCATTATTGGTAATTCATTCCTAAATTGCTCTTGTAACGTTTCCATTTGTTTCCTATTTTCTTCTAGACTTTTGTCTATTTCTCGTCTATGTAAATGGAACATTTCTTCCATCATTGTTTTCAGCTCATTTTTTGTCTGAGAAATCATTGCGGGTATGTGGGTTATTTCTGCTTTAAGCTCTTTCATGGCCTGTTGGAGTTGTTTAATTTCGGATGCAATCGTTTCATAACTTGAAGTTATGAGGCTTCCTGGTTCCCCTGTTTCTTCACATTCAAAACTTGTTCTGGGTGGGGTTTAGTTTTGAGACTGCGTTTTGTTCCTCTGTTTTCCCATTTTTGGGTATCAGATTCAAAATGTGGAGCTATAAATTCCCCAGGCAGTTCAGCAGGCAAAGGTCTGGTGCAGAGGCTGCTGCAATGATTCCTTCTCTTTGGGAGAATGTCCCTTAAGCTGTCTGCTGAGATTTCCGCTTCTATTCCCTACCCCAAGACCTGACCGGGGCGAATAAACAGCTGGCCGCCCCAGGAGTCTTACAGACAGGGCACTCCGGTGTTCCTCCCTGTTTGGACCTCCTTCCCCCCTCACAAATCCCGTTGGGGCGCCTAGCTAGTTTTTCCCACCCGGGAGATCCCGCAGTTTTTAAAGCTGTTTTGATGTTACTCGCTGGGCTGAGCTTCTTTCCGATTCAGGAAAAACCGGTTAGAGCACCCGATTAACTCACCTTTGATCGTGCAGACAGGAATGCAGTTCAGATGTATCTCTCTGGATGGAGGTTTTTCCCGACTCAGAAATCCCGCCCATCGCTGTTGCTCTGGTTAGTGCAGCGCCGGCTGCGGGGTTGGGGTTCTGAGCGGGATCCTGGACCGCTGCCCAGATTGGCTCAGTCTGTCCCAGTAGCACGTTCTCTGAGTTTCCTCTGCTCCACTGCCTCCAACAAATCCTGGTTACAGCCGCCTCTGAGCCGGTCGGGTTTAGGAGGTGAAGCCGTCCTTCCCTCTGCACTCGCTCCCTCGGCTGTATACGATTTGAACCGAGCTGCGGCCCAAGTGCAGCACCGATCCCTTGGGCGCTGAGCTCTCAGGGTCTGCCCACTTCTCACCGCACGGCTTGTCAGCCGGTCCTTTAATGCTCCGGCCGCGGAGAGCAGCCCGATCCATTGGAATTTTGCCTCCACGGACCAGGCCGCCGTGCGCAAAGGATCGGTCTCTGGGAGAGATTCCCTCTGCTGCTCACCTGGTCGCCATCTTCCCGGAAGTCCTCTCATGGGGCTGTCACAGGACTGGGCTGCTCCTCTCACTCTGTGTTCCCCACGTGTCCTTCTGCGTGTGTCTGATTCCCTCTGGGGCTCTTCTACCACGGTGTGACCAAATGGGAAGCCGCTATGGGAAGATGAGTAGATGCTGGTGCCGTGCTCTTGAATTCTCAGTCTTCAAAGTGTGAGTCGAATAAACCTCTGTCAGGGAGCGTGATACAGGAATATTCCAAGTTCAAGCTCAGCGAGAGCGACTTCTGAAATATGCCTTGAGAGGAATCAACGAGATGCTCCCATCTGGTTCCTCACTCAGTCTCTGCCAATATGACTGTTTTGTTAAGGAAAATGCTGCCTCTCTCATCACAAAAAATAATCCAGAGTAATCTTCCTTTCTCAAAACGGCCCTCAAACTACCTCCTGGTTAGGTCGCTCCAGAGGTGATTAAACAGCGTTTGAAGAGTTGCGGGAATGACTCTACAGATGCTACCCTTGCGAAGCTCCAGGGTCTCCCAGAGCCCTTCCCATGCAGGGTGCAGCCAGTAGAAGTCGCAGAAGGCGTCCTTGCAACCTTGGGGGAAGGGGTCAGAGCACCGCACTCGAGTCTCGTACTTTAGCGCCATCTAGATTGGCATTTAAAGGAGATCTGTGTTTGACGTTCTGGCCACAGCAGTTGCTAATTTCAGTATCCATATCAAAATGATTTTCATTTTTCTTGGCAAAATGAAAGCTTTTCTAATGCCAGTAGATAATTCTCTACCATAGAATACACTGTATATAAATATTGTGAAGGACTCATAGAATCTTCTATTAATCTGACTTATTTTTATTGCTACATTTTAGATTTATCTAATGATGACTTTCATCATAGTGAATTTGTACCTGTACATGACACATCTTTATTCTTTCTTTCTCATTCTTCTCCCCTCCCTTGAAGCCCCTCTTCCCCTACTTATTTACAACAGCTCTGTTTCTGATTTTTTCTTCTGTTTTTTTTCTTGTCCCTCTCCTCTGTTCCCTCTCCCCCATTCCTAATTCCCCTTCTCTTTAGAACATTTACTTCCTATTTCTCAGTATCTACTGTACATATTTCCCCTTACTTAGACTTTTGATTTCTCACACCACAGAAGAAAATAGGTATTTATAATTGTACTACTGATGCCTGTTGGTTTGTGGAAAGGAACAGTTAATGCTTAAATTTTTTGGATCAATTTTGCATGCTTATATTTGGTAATCTAAACAATCGGTTTGAAGACAATAATATGCAATATATGAACCATTGTTGAATTCCTACCATCTTGTTTGATGAAGCTCTGCATCATTTTTAATTTTTTTTCTTTTTTTATTCTCTTTAATTAATTGATCAGTATTGCATTCTTCCATCTGGTAATCTGAGTAACTTCACTGATGATAACAATATGTAGTAAAACAACCATTCTTAATTCCTATCATCTTGTCTTGAAATTCTGCATCATGTTTATTGTTTTTGTGTTGTTTCTGTCTTGGTTGTTATTTTATTATATTTTTCTTTTTAAAATAAAAAAAATAAGCATCTGATTTACTTCACAAGATTATGGGCTCAATTGCATCCATTTATCTAGAAATACATCAAGCTTATCCTTCTTTATGGCACAGGAATATTTCACTGTATAAAAAGATTTCTTCTTTATCCACTCATCAGGTGATGGGTATTTGGAGTATTTCCAAGATTTAGCTATTAGAGACTTTGTCACTATAAACATGGGTGTGCATATATCACTGTGGTATGTTTTTAATTCTTTCAAAAAGATACAAAGAAGGGGAATAGCTAGTCAAATGGAACCTCTAGTTTTAGTTCTTTTGAGAAATCTCTACGCTGATTTTCACAGTGGTTGCACATGTCTACACTCCCAGCAACAGTGGAGAAGAGTTCCTTTCTCCTCCACCACCCCACTAACGCTTGTTTGCAGTTAGTTTCTCATTAATAGTCATTCTTTCTGGGGTGACATGGAATCTCAGCATCATTTTAAGTTGCATCTATATAATGACCAGTAATGTTGAACATCTCTTCATATATTTATTTGCTATTTGTCTGAGAAGTGTCTGTGCATTTCACATGTGCATTTTGGACTAGGTCTTTAAATTGGGGGGATCTGATTTTTTTTTAATTCTTTATATTTCCAGATATTATCCTTTGTCTGAGAAAGGGCAATTATCATTGGTCTGGGCAATTTTTTCCCACACTATGGATTGTCTCTTCACATTGTTGATGATTCCCTTTGCTCTGTAAAGCTTTTTAATAGGGTAAGATCACAGTTGCTGATTCTTTCTGAAATTTCCTGTGTGATCAGGTTTTGTTCATAAAATCATTTCCTACAACATCTTCAAGAATTTTAAATATTCCAGCAAATTTAGTGTTTCTATTTTAATATTTAGATATTTGATCCATTTCAATTTTAGTTTAGTTCATAGTGAGAGATATGAGTCTATTTTGAATCTTTGGCATATATAAAGATACTTTTTCTAGCACCACTTATTAAACAGACTATCTTCTTTCAGTAAAGGAGTTTGGCTTCTTGTCCAGAATAATGTGTTGAGTGTATTGAGTTGTTTCTGCTTTGTCTAATCTCTCAGCGGAATTGCTACTTGGGTCTGTTTTTGTCTGGTGCCATGCTGTTTTTAACATAGTAGGTTTGTGATATAATTTAAAATCAGGGATTACGATGCCCTCTGCCTTACCTTTCTTGTTCAGACTTGCTTTTGCTATTCTGTGTTTCCCTTGATTACAAATGAATTTCAGGGTGGTTTTCATTAATTCTGTAAAATACCATTGGAAATTTGATTGGGAATGCATATATCTTTGTAACAACTTTGGAAATATGGCCATTTTCACTATATTGGTTCTTCCTATCCAAGAATAAGGGATATCTTTCCATTTTCTGATATCCTCATATCTTCCTTTGCAGAGTACTGTAGTATTCAGTATAAAGGACTTTTACTTCCTTTGTTAGATAGACTGCAAGATATTTCTCTTTTGGTGCTATTGTGAAAGGTTTGGTTTTGTTAGTTTATCTTTTAGTGAGTTTATGTGTGTACCTAAATATTACTGATTTTTGAGTGCTGATTGTCTATCCAGTTGTGTCACTGAATTTGGTTATTAAATATAGCAGTCTTCTTGTGGAGTTTTGGGGTCCTGTATGTAGAGCATCATGTCATCAGCAAAGAATGAAAATTTAACTTCTTCCTTTGTTATCTTTATTCCTTTCATTTCTTGCTCTTGTCTAATTGCTCAGACTAATGTTCCCAGAACTAAATTGAATAAGAATGGTGATAGTGAACATCCTTGGCTTGTTCCTGATTTCAGAGCAAAAGCTTTTAGTTTTTGTCCATTTAGTATGATATTGGTTGTTGGCTTGTCATAGATGGCTTTCTTCAGATTGAGATAAAGACCATCTATTCCACTTTCCTCTAGGATTTTAAAATCATGAATGGGTGTTCTACTTTGTCAAAAGCTTTTTCCACATCTATTGATATGATAATATGCTTTTTATCATTGTCTTTGTTAATATGATGTTTTACAATTACTGATTACATATGTTGCACCATCCCTGGCATGAATCTTACTTTGTCACACTGTATAATCTCCTTGATGATTTCCTGCATTCTCTTTGCCAGTATTACATTGAGGATTTTTGCATCTATATTCATTATGGAGATTGACCTCTAGTTCTCTTTCTGATTGAGTCCTTCCCAGGTTTTGGTACCAAAATAATGCTTCCTTCCGGGAATGAAATTGGGAGTTTGCTTCCCTTTCAATTTCATTAAGAATTTGAGGGGGCTGGGGATATAGCTCAGTGGAATAAGTGCCTGCCTGGCAAGCGCAAGGTCCTGAGTTTGATCCCCAGTACTGCCAAAAAAAAAAAAAAAGAGTTTGAGAAGTAGTGGCATTAGGTCTCTAAATTTCTTATGAAATTCAGCATTAAATCCATTAGTGCCTGAGCTTCTCTTTGTTGGTAAGTTTTTAATTACATCTTCAATTGCATTGACTGATATTGGTTTATTTATAAATTGTATTAATGCTTATTTGATTTTTTATGTCCATTAATATTTTTTATATAGTTTGGTGCACTAGTATTTGGTGCATACATATTCATGATTGTTTTCACTTCTTCTTGGATTGTTCCCTTTATAAGGATATAGTAAGCTTTACAAGGTCACTATAAAGATCCTTTACAAGGGTATAGTCTCCCTTCATCAGCCCTAGCCTGAAATCTACTTTGTCTGGAAATAGAATAGCTACCCCTACTTTTTTCCAGTTTCCTGTCACATTGTTTTCCAACCTTTGGGTTTTACTCCATGAATTTCATTTTTAATTAAATGTGTTTCTTTTATTATTATTGGATTTTGCTTCTTGATCCATTCTGCCCATGCATTTCTTTTCATTGCCTGAATTGAGACCATTTACATTGATGGTTATAACTGATTTTATATATAAAAACTTATCCTAATTATGTTATTTTCCTATTATCGGTCCCCAGCACCCACTGTTTAAATTACTTGCCTTGGCTGGTGGACTCATATGTCAGCATTCATGGAGCTGTGATCCTCATTTTCTTTTTGTACAAGGTCCTTCAGAACATTTTGGAGTGCTGGTTTATTGGTCATTAATTTCTTCAGGTATCTTTATGATGGAAAATTTTATTTATTTAACAGTTTTGACAGGTATTTTTACAGTGCATATGAATCTGGGCTGGAGGTTGTTTTGGAATACTTCTCTCTAAGCTCTCCCTGATGTAAGGATTTGTGTTGAGAAGTCTACTGTAATTCCGATGGGTTTTTTATATAGGTGATTTGTTTCTTTTCTCTAACAGCTTTTAACATTCTGTTCTTGTGTTGAATTTCTGGAATATGACTATTGTAGATGTTTTTGATCATAGCTAGTTGGAGTTTTATATACCTTACTCACTGTATGTCAAATTCTTTTTCATGCTTGGGAAATTTTCTGTGAACAGGTTTTTTATCTCATTTGTCCTACCTCCTGGTTTTTCACTGACACTGATCAATATTATATTATTATTCTTTCTTCATGTAGCATCTGTTGGATTGATTTTCAGGGTCCCTTGTTAATTTTAAGGAATCCTTCTTTTCATATTCACTAATCACAGCCTGTCTTCTACATCTGAGTTTATGCCCTCACACTGGCTCATTCTGCTGCATATACTTTCAATGGAAATTTAATCTCCTAGATATCTGTTGAAATCTGTTTTATGGATTCTAGTATTTTATGTTTGGGCATTTATTGCTTCAACGTTTTTCTAAACTTCTTTATTTATTTAAATCTGTATTTTCTTTGGAGTCACTAACCATACCTGTCATCATGGCTATCATCTCTGGTTATCTGAGAAATTATTACTGATTTGATTTTTTTCTAGAACCTCATTCTTCTGCTTTGTTACTTCTACTGTTAGGGATCAGTTAGGGAACTTTTGAATTGTTCTACCACATTGCCCCCTTTGTTTGCCTTTGGTGGGCTGGAAGTCTGGAGTGGCATCTTGCGTAAGTTTCTTCTCATTTTTTACTTTAATTCCTTAGTTGATGTTTGTAAATTCCTTATGATGTATAGCCTTATTGGAATTATTGACAACCCTTAGGAAATAATTACTTCTTGGACTGTTTACCAGGTGTAGCTGGCTTTTAGGATTTGAGTCTGCTGCAAGATTCTATCTCTTCAATTTACTCTGAATAAGAAGTCGTTGCCTATTTCGTTTAGCACCTGATTCTTTGGCACGTACCTATAGTATTTGTTATGGTTGATATATTGTGCTAATCTAAAGTCTAGAAGCTTCACTAATTCAGCATTTCTACATTCTGGGATGAAAAGAACATGCCCTTATCATGTTATTCAATGTATCAATTTGAGAAGTTTAAAAGTTAAAGTAGGTGATTCAGCAGGGGACCAAGGTCCTTACTTTATAAATATCCTCAGCTTGGGGAAGAGGTGGGCACAGAGATGGTGTCAATGTGGGCAGATACCCAATATACAATATAAGGGATAAAAAGAAGCTCCCCCCCCCATTTTGCTCTTGCTGCTTTTGCTGTCTTCTCCCACCTTGAAATGTTGCCTCTGTGCCATGTGCCACCTGGCTTTGGAGCCAGCTTATTATAGGCTAAAGCCTCCACAAAATGTATTCTAAATAAACCTTTCTTCATTGATTTTGGGTGTTGGGTATTTTGTCTCAGCAATGAGAGAAAAATAACCAAGACAGTATTGTTTATTACATTTAGGCAATCTTTGTCTTAATGTACCTTGAAGAACAACTGGTTAGAACAATTATGTCACCTTCACTAAAGTAATACAATCAGCATTAACAATAGCATTAAACACAGCCTAGAAAGTTACAAACTGGTAACTATTAATTTGCTACCTTTAACTGTAAGAACTATATTTGTGGTTATATAACAAAACCTAAAACAAACCAGAAAATTTTGTGCAGTAAATATGCCTTCGTTTTTTTTTTCTTTCTTTTTTTTTTTTTTTGCGGTACTGGGGATTGAACTCAGGACCCTGCACTTGCTAGGCATAAATATACCTTCAATAAGGCAATTTAAATTCACCCTGAAGGGAGAAAATTTTAAAAAGACCAAGGGAAAAAATAGAGAAATAGAAGAAGAGGATGAGATTAGAAGCAAGGGTGGAAGAGAAAGGAAGGTTATATCAACTTTAGGAAATTACCTAAGAAGACAAGACATAAGAGAAGGAAGAAATAAAAACAGGAACAGAACAAAACAACAGCAAAAAACTAGAAACAATAGTCACTCATATAAAAACAAGAACAACCCATCAAGAAAAAGAAATGAGAAAGTAAAAGGAAAAAATAAAAAGAAGAAGAAAAAAAGTTCAGTTCCAAGAGCTGTCACTGGTAGACAGAGCGGGCAGACATAGCCCAGATCCATACTGATTAACCCTAGCAGACCAACTGTAGATTTATGGTAGGGCAGTTGATAATCCCAGCACGCCTTCATCCTTAGTTCCACTGAATGTCAGATTGGTTTCTGGTTGTGAGGCTGGAATCTAATTTGTTTAGACTGCAACACACTCTGTGCTTCCTTTGGGTTGAACGTGGTTCCCTGCCAGCTTGAGGTCAGCTCCTTGACCTCTTGTTGATTTAAATTAAGTTCTGCCTGACCAAGACACAGGGAGCCACTAGATGGAGCCAACCTGAAGCTGCTTTGTGTTGTGAGCTCAGCTGGATCCTCTTTAATAGGGCAACAGACCAATCACCCTCTCCCAGGGGGTATGTGAAACCAAATAACTTACCACTCACTGAAGTCCACTATATCTACTGCTATGTTCCACTCATGTATTTCTTCTTGGAGGCCTCTGTAGTCACTAAGGTAGTCACTTGCCAGTAGTCACTAAGCTGCAGATTTGAGCCCCCCCCCCCCGTCACCCCCATGCAGTGAGTAGAGCTCAGGGAGAAAGTGTCACTTGCTACTTCCTTCGGTGATATGGCCTCTGGCTTTACTCTCCTCATGGGCTTAATTTCTCACTTTAGAACCTTGCTGGCTCTTGGGAACCCACTTTCTTCCTTCTTCTCTTTCTCATATTGCTATATTCCAGCAACTGAACACCAAATCTCTGAGCATGTTTCCCTGCTGTTCACCACTCTGCCATTTTCCCAAAAGTCCGAGACTCACAGAATCTTATCTTTAGAAAGTATCGGTGATTCAGTGCTAACTTTTAGGGTAGGAAAATTTAAGAGTAACACCAGCAATGGTAAGCAGCACATGTGTCACAACAGATGTGCTCTGATGCAGTCCTTTGGCACTAGTTAGGATCTCGTCTCCCTTTGTAGTCAGAGTAGACTGAGTACATTTATCTTATCTTAGAGTCTGCTCTTTAAAATAGAGGAGTGTTAGGGTACAGATGAGGGATAAAATTAATATAGCACAGGACACATTAGTTAGTAGAGTTGCCAGGGATATAGCTCAGTGGCACAGTGCCTTCCTGGCAAGTGCAAGGTTGTGAGTTTGATTCCTGGTACCAAAAAAAGAACAAACCCTTAAATATCTTGTGCTGCCACTAGAAATATAACTCTGTGGAGGATGCTCTGAGATGGATCCTTTAGAACACTGCTGGTGTCACACCATGACACAAAGCTCTTAATTCTCCTCTCTATTACAGTTGATTTCTAATGTTTTTAAAATCATTAGGATATCCTGTTATTTTAATGAACGAGGTTATTTTCAAGACTTAGGTAATGAATTTCTTTTCTCCTCATTTCATATTTCCTGCTGTAACCTCTTTTGAACAGAGGCAAATAGTTGAAAGTTACAGCAAATGAGGGTGGCAGAAAGGAAAAGCGACAGCATGCTCCAAGACAATGAAACACTAAACCAAATCTCTAAAACAAAGCACAAGTATTTTTAGTGTCTGCTATGGCTTTCATGTGACGTATCCTCCAGAGTTCAAGTGCTGAGAGTTTAATCCCCAGTGTGACAGTATGAAGAGATGGTAGAGAACTTTAAGAAGTACAACCTAATGTAATACAATTCGGTCACTGGAGGTGCTACTGTGAGAAGGTGTAGATTAAATGTGTTCCCATGTGTTAAAGAAGCATGACCGCAGCCCCTCCCCTCTTTCTCACGTGCTGTTTACCATCTAATGTCTCCCTCATGTGTTTTGTCCAACTGTGATGCCATCTGCTATAACGGACTGAAGTGAAGGGGACACTCAGCAAACCTGAGCAGTCAGTACCATTCTCTTCAACCTTCAAAACCATGCTTCAAATAAACTTTTTTTTCTTCATAAAATACCCAGATGCAGGTATTCCATTACAGCAAACCCATATAGTCCCATGTTATGCCAAAATATAACTATAAAAAGTCAGAGTGACAGAATTCTGGAACTGCAATACACTACTGTGTTTTCCAAGATATATTTCATTATAAAGTACTCTTAAAATATTCTCAATGAGTAGTAGAATTCAGTGGTCAAATACCTTTTGTAAAACCTGTAGCCCACCTCTGTGACTTGTAGAGAAAAATGCACACCAGAAAATAAGAAAATATGATAAAGCCCATAGAGAGGAATTCTGTTTAACCTAGTGACCCCAAATTTATTTAATCACACAAACTTTTTCTGGGTAACACCCACAAATACCCCCACAGGTGATGCTCCAAGGACCTTATAGTCCTTTGTATTGTGGTAGAAAATGGAAATTTATATAATTAAACCGAAAATAAAGTTAGATAAAGGTAAGTAAAAAGAGGCAAAGATGTCTTAATTACTAGGTCCTACAGAGCTTTTGTATTATATATTTCACTTGCAAAATTAAAATCATGTGGTTATAGAACTCCTGAAGAAATTTCTCCTGGTACCTAATCTGTGTCTTAGTGTGTGGCCTGAAGGAACGCAACTTGGTAAAGCAGGTAGGATGACAACTGTGGTGGATTGACAACTGCTGGCCAACTTGTAACACTCACCTGAACTGAGTAAGCATGGCGCTGGGTGTGGGAGGCCCACCTGAGGGTTGTTGCCAGCAGCACAAGAGGCAGAACTGGAGAAGATGAAGAGAAGCTGTTGAAGCTGAGATGTTTTGGGGAGCTGGTGGAAGCTGTTGGGTGCTATGAGAAGCTACAGGGAGCTGTTGGTTTTCCTGGAGGAGCTTGTCATGCTGGCTTTCCTGAAGAATTTGACTGTTCCCATTGTTCAAGGAGTTCAGGACCTCATTGTCATTGAGAATAGCTATGCTTTACTTCAAGAGCTCTGGTCCTTGCATTGAGCATCACTTTCTGGCCCCAGAGGGGAAGATGGTGCACTCCTCAGTCTTCTGGAGAGGCTTATTGTGTTGGCTTTCCTGATGGAAACTCAGCTTTCCTTATCATTGGAGGAGCTCAGGACATCACTGTTGCTGAGGATGACTGTGGTACATTTTAGGAGAGTTCTGGTTTTGAGTGTCACTTCCTAGTTTCAGTTCATATCCTTTAGCCTTCTAGCACAGATTCTTCATCTCGCTGGCACAAAATTTCTAGCTTCTGCTGTTGAACTTCAGGCCTTCCCAGTGCAGATTGGTGAGACAGGCCTGATGAGACGTTGTGGGCTCCAGGCTCTGGCTGTACTCATGGGAAGGATTGTGATGGGCTCTAGGGCTTCTGCTGGACTCATGCAGGACATTACTGCCCTCAGCTGGATTCTTTAGTCTTTAGTGTATGGACAGATTTCCTGCACTCTCTTTGTATATGATTCTTTGGATGACTATTATAAATAATTTCATAAAATATGTGCTCCGTATAGTATTGTATTATTCTCCTGGTAAAACCCCAAACCACAACAATAATTATGCATTTTTATAAGTGTAAAGAAAGAAACGGTTGTACAACAATATGAATGTACTTAATGCCACAGAATGTCCCACTTTTAAAATAAAGAAAAGGTTAAAATAATAGCTTTTAGGTACAGTTATTTATCCACATGTTTAAAATGGAAAAGAAAAAGGAAAGAAAAGAAAAAAACAAAACAAGAATACAGGCCTTGGAAGCATTCTCCCCCAGATAGTCTCAAGATAGTACAATCTTCCTATGCAAATAAGGCAGGAGCAGCCTTGCAAAATTCTAAACTAAATGCCCTCACTTATCAAAAGAGGAAAGCTAGTGCTTTTACTTTAGCCAATACAGAACATACATGAGTCTGTAAATTATCTTTTTCTCCACCAATTTTGTACCTCAAAACCTTATTCATTATCTTTTGTTTTGATTGTTTCATTTTGTTTTCTTGAGACATTTATTTCAAAATGAGAAGCATCAGTGAATAAGTTATCCTTGGCTTATCTGCCCTTTGGCAAGAGGAAAGTCGCCTTTCATAACAAAGGCATATTCAGTTTGGCTGTATTCTGCACTAACAGAAAATTACAATGTACAGTGTTCCTAGCTGTTTTTGTCTGTTTTCTCAGAGAAATTTTGAAGTTTAGAGCATATAATGGTTGGAGATTTTTTCCTACTTACTATAAAATTAAAATGGTATTCAAAATATGATTTCACTTTAAAATACTGTATTACTATCAGACAAATAATTATGGAGTTTCTGAACTTACTAGAAGTTGAATGTAAAACCTTTTTTGAATAAATCCTGACACCTGATTTTCGCAATGTACAAAGACTATAATATACTATATCAGAAAAGTCTATGTCTCAAAAATGAAACTTTGAATTATATAACCATAGAAATATCTTTCAAATAAAATATAATTTAGCTTGGTGTAAGACAGATTACATAAAGTTAAATAAATGCATTGAATAATAAATAATAAATGAATGTAAAGGAATGATTTTAGCTTAGTCATGTGTGGCTCAATAATCTTTTAGCTTATGAATCCAATCACAATTAGCAGCTGAAGGAATGATCAATAGCTGCAATTTTAAGACTAATATCTATTGTTCATTTAGAAGTGTTGTAGTGTATGAATTTCAATCTTCAATCCAAAGTTATAACTTTGATCAAATTCCAACATATTTTGAAAATCTAATTTTCCTCAGAAGGGAATCATTTCCATGTTTTACATCCTCTCCTTTGGTAAACATTTTAAGTGAAGGCAAAGAATCAACATGTTTTTCTCTACATTCTGCCATAGCAGCCTGAAGAAAAATTTGGAAACTTGACACTAGACAAGCAGTTATTAGCCATGTAGTGTAGCCTAAAGTTCAGTATCTTCAAACAGAGGCTTAAATGCAAAGAAAATGAGTGATAACCCTTAGTAGGCAGTTCACCGAATATCTTAGAAAGTGCATCTCTTAGGAAACATGAATTATTTTTAGCTACCATTATTATTATGTATTGATGTTATCCTTTCAAAAACACTTGTTGAATATATGGTTTGCTAGAGATGCTTGGGAAACATCAAGGAATGAGACAAAAGTTCCTGCTTTCAATAAGCTTGTAAATGCAATGGGAAAGTAACTGATAAATTTAATAATCAAATGAACTACATAAGATATTTATGTAAAGGTCACAGGAAATCTAGAAGGAGAACAAGAGGAAGAAAAAATAGAAATTGTAGGTGGCTGATGTTCTGGTCACCAAATTAAGTGCTCTTTGAAGAAGTGAAGTTTGGGCAAACACTTTTTTGGGGGCGGGTACTGAGAATCAAATTTAAGACCTTGCACTTGTCAGGGAGGTGCTTATGTCGCTGAGCTATGTCCTCAGCCCTCATAAGCGAACAATTAAAAGGAAGGAATTGACACTGTTCCAGGCAGACAGAATAAGTAGAGAATCCATGAGGAGCTGACACACGAGGGCTTTTGAGTGCAGCAAGAGGCCGTGTGACTCCTGAAGGGACAGGGAGAGAGAAAAGGTGGTGCTGGAATCAGAGAAAGATCCTGGGGTAGATGTCAGGACAGGACTCTAGTTCCTTCATACAAGGATGCAGGCAAGTTTTTGCTGAGTAATGGTGAGACAGCAAGCTTTTGGAAAAAAGAAAAGGAGATGGCATTATTCTAAGTTACTTGGCTAATTATCCCTTCTAGAGTAGCAAATGTATGTAGCACAATGGCTTGCTAGACAACCAGTCAGTCAGTCAACAAATGTTTATTGAGCACAATTTATAGACACACTCTAAGTAGTTTCCAAGTAGAAGAATGGAGAGTAGTTTGATAAAATATGGCTCAATGATCTGAGATAACAAGAATGGCAACAAAATAATCAAAGAATCCCCAGGAAAGTCTTTCCTCAGGGATTCAAATAAGACTCACAGTATAGACTGAAGAGGACTTCACATGCGATTCTTTTCATTTCCACTGATCACATGCCATGGCTAGACATTGAATTACATTTTTATTGTTAACTAGCCTTAAAAGTAAAATTTAATGTTATTAGGTTTATTGCCTTCAAGTTTAATAGATATTTTCCATTTATATTACATCAGCAATTTTTCACAATTCAATGAGAAGTGAAAATATTTGTTTTATGCTAAACTTTCCATAATACTGAGCTACTAATTAGATTATAAATCATAATCCTTACTTTTAATGCTTATTCAACAAAGCTAGGGATTTTTTCCCACCTTTTTTCACATTTTTCCTCTCATCATGCAGAGAACATCACAATAGAGCTGGGCCTGGGATATAGCTCAGTGGTACAAGTGCCTGCGCCGTGGTGCAAGTACCTGCAAGCTAAAGGAGTACGTTTCTTACTTTCTGAGCCGTTCCTCATCTTTCACAAATAAGAAAATACTGGTTTTGCACAATTTAATTCAGTTTAAATGTATAAATGTTCTAAATTTAAAGCAGTAGATGTTACATTTCTAATGAATATTTATGAAGTCAATTAAAGTAAATTATTGATCTTTGCTACAAGAGTTTCCCTTCAACCTATTTAAAGTTTACACTCTGTCTGTGCCTTACATTATTTCCCTTTCTAGTGTCTTTATTGTATATCCTGAACCTTCCGGACATCTTGCATTAGATCCTGCTTTTTTATGGAGCTATTTTCTGGATCTATGGTCTGGATTACCTTAGTAATATTTTAGCATACTGACTCTACTTCCTTCATTGTGACCTTGTAAGATTGTTTCTGTTGTTTTATGGTTCAAAACAGCTAGTAGTACTCAAGCTGACAAAAGATAAATAATTTTATGAGCCAAGGTTGAAAGCTTGTTAGTATCAAGAATTAATGAATCTTAGGTTCTACCTGGCTTAAAATGACATGGAGAGCTTTGATCAAAATCACAGTGTCTCCTAAGGGAGACTAAGTTGAGACCAATAATTCTGAGTATTTCCTGAGCCTTACTTTGTAAATCACATTTAAATCATTTAACCTACATGTGAAGCCCTTTAGTAATAGGGTAGTGTGGTCCTTTTCCAAACTCACCTTCTCTCTTTTCCTCTAATTGCTGTAAATCCATCATGTCATCCTTGGAGCACATAGCTCTCCTGGTATCATATGCCTTCACCTGACCCATGAATGTTCTTTATTTTGGAATATTCTTTATCGTCTTCATCCTCTGACCCAACTCTTGAAGATCTTACTCAGATTCCAACTCTCTTGCAGCGCCTCACTTAACTTCTGTGGTTGCTATTTCTCTCCCCCTTCTCTAGACTATTATGGTAATTGGCTATTTCTTGCTAGACTTTGAGTGACAGATCTGTAATCACGTCATCTAGGAATAATGTGTGTAAATCTATATCAGGACTTTGGCAAGGTTGTAGCTATTGATCCCTGTCCAAAGAAACTGGCAGAGATTAGACTGGGTGTATGGTTAATTTGGGGCAGTGTCGATCAATAACTACTTGGTAATCATGTTCACTATAATTCAAACAGAATTTATGTACTCTGACAATATAGAAAGATTTGGAACTTTCAGTGTATCCATAGAAACTATTCATTTACAAAAAGAGTAGGCAAAGGAAAAACTGTGAGAAGTAACAGGGTGAAGTCACAGCTTTGAGATACAAAGTGTTTACCTCCCATAATGCAAATATCTCAGGCAACTTCAGCAGAGAAAGTAAGAGCATGGAATGACACGGTATGGATGGATGCATCCTTTGATTTAACTTGTCTACTTTGCTTTATTCAATAATATATTTTTCCTCCTCCTTTTCACATCGTTGATTTTTAGTTTAATGGTCTTTAAAGTGTGTGATGGGGATTTAGAATTTGAATACAGACAGACAAAAGTTTCTTTGTCTTTTTCTTTCATTTCTATATTTCACACAAGGTCAATAACAGGCTTCAGTGTTTTTACAATTACCAGGAGGATGAGATTTGTTATTGTGTGCAGATAAATGTGCTGATGCCTCCATTATTTATGGGATGAGATAAAAATCAGGCAGCCTTCTTAGACAAAAGGCAGGTATATGTTTTATATCTGTATTTTTGATGAGTTCCTTCATAGACATTGTACCTTTCATAGCCCAGTGACTACCTAAGATAAATTTCAGGTGAAATAAAGCCGTCAAAATTTGGTGTTTTTTATAGCTTACATTTATGCAGCTAGGAAACAAACATCTCACTTTGTAAAACTCTGTAGCAGGTAAAGTAAAATTGGTTTTGTTTTTGTTGTTGTTCGGTTGTTTTCATTTTTGCTTTCTAGTATTTCTGTCAGTGAAAACATGACTCAGTTTATCGCTCATTTCTAGTGTAATTGTAAGGGTCCTCATGTGATAATAGTCCCTAGTGATTAACATGCTTCTGAAATATTTTAAAAGAGAAAGTCTGCCATCATAGATTCCAAAAATAGAGTAGGTCATGTTTATTTCAGGAGAAACAAGATATTGTATGTCGTCAGCTACCAACAATAATTATGTTATTGACTAATTCAGAAGAAACTCCTTCCTGCTGTGTTCTCCTTCTTACACTAAATTTGGATTAGGTGTGGTTGTGGAGCATAAAACATTAGTTGGTGTTTCTGAGGATTGAATCAGTGTCCTTAACTGTATGATTCATTCTCTGAAAGTAATGTCTCTCCAGTCTATAAAATTCAATATTCTCAATAGAAAAATGAGAATGTAACACTCAGTTGAGAACTGGAATTAAGTATGTCCTTATATTTAGGCAGCATATATAATTTTCTTTATTAGCCAAACTATAGCTTTTTACCATTTAATAGAAACATTTATTTAATCTAATCTAATTAATTAATGATGCAACTGGGTGCCACCTTCTCACTTCCACTCTGCTCAGGTCTGTAGGCACACTATCAGTCTGCCTTTCCTTTCTCTGAATTTATCAGTTATATTCTTGTTTACTCTAATTTTAGTGCTGTGTCCTGAACATTATATATTTGACATCTTAGGGCTTAATAAAATTAGTACTTTTACCACTTCTGAATCAATACCGAGGCTATAAAAACACATGAATTCTTGGCTTTTAGGTGTCTGTGTACTTAAGTTTAATAGGTTGTAACTTTTGAACCGCACGTGACACTATTCTCACCGGCACTGCTTTGGGTAAGCGGTGCTGCTTCAGACTTAATCACACTTGCAGGCTTCTCATTGCTCTTCGTACCTTCCAGAATTTCTATTTTTGTCTAAAGTCCTTTGCCTTCAGGTTAAGAAAGGCTTTTCTCATTTCTTTTAGTAGGAATCGAGTAAGGATAAATTATTCACAGATATTGTTTTGAAATGTCTATTTCTTTATCTTGTTGTATTTTTTCTTCATATATAATTCTAAGTAAGCAGCAACACTTAAGCAGCTTAATGATGTTGTTTCTCTCTTCACTGTGAAATTGACACCCTTATCACCACTCTGAAATTACTTTTCCTTGTTTTTTGAAGCCCTTCGATTCTTTTCAGATTTCTTTTTCTTTGTCATTTCCCTCCTACTACTGAGAATTGAATCCAGGGCCTTGATGGTTTCTTTGTTATTTCATTCATTTTATATTACATGTATTTAGGCATGATTTCCTTTTATTTTTGTTTTTGTTTTGTTTGTCTTGTTTTACTTTGTTTTATTTTGGTTGTGATATGTAGCGCACCACCATGTTTTTTGATGTAAAAATGTCTTAGGTATTACATATACTGGCATTGTCTTTGCACATTTTCTCTTTTTCTCAGTATTTTCAGATACAATTGCGAATGCATTGCTTTTGGTGTGTTTTTGCATTCCTTCCTCTATCTCCAGTCATTTCTCTCTCTAGATACCTCTGTTTGGAATATATTCAATTGCCCATTTCCCAGTTCACAGAAACTTGTTAATCTATTAAACTCATCCACCGAAATTTAACCTGAACAAGTTGAGATTAGCTTTTTAATTTTGTAATTTTTATTTTATTGTTTTTAATACAACTCAGTTGTATGATGGAAGAATCTTGTAATTTATTTTCTTAACCATAACAATCACCATTATTTTCAAATCCTTCACTTTTATTCCAAAATATGGATCATAAATGATTTAGTTGTTATTATCTATTTGTTGTTTCTTCTGAATTCTGTTTATAGGAATGACTAATAATTTTATTTAATCCCAGACATGGTGAATTAAAAGCTTTGTAGAGCCATGCTCTACAAAGAAGAATAAAAGCATACCACCTCGAATCCAACTGATCAGAGGTGGCTCGACCACCTCCAATCTTTATAAACCCTCTAGGCTTTCCTGGGAAAGCCTGAAACATTTACTAAAACCTTCCTTCTGTGATTTTTCCTAATCTTTCTTTTCCCTCACCAACACATTGAGACCACACTTCAGTCCAGCTTTGCTAAGACCGCACTTCTGTCTTTTTTGTGTTCACATTAGGAATCAGAAAATTCTTCAAAGGAATTCTGTGCCACAACTAGCGCATATCTGCATCTCTTTTTATTATGAAACTCAGTCCTTCTGGTCTTTTCTCTCTGTTCTCACTGGATGACTGGGAACTTTATTTGGCATGTTCAGTGCTGCTCAAACAATCGTTTTAACCTCATGAACTGGCAGATTCCCTGGGTTCCATGAAAATGTTGGGTTTGCTTAAATTAGCTCATTGCATTCTAGGATATCAGCTGATGAAGTCGTGACTTCATCAAAATGCTCTCAGCAACTTCAAACACATCTTGTTCCTTTATTCTACTGAGCGTCTCTAGTTGGTCTTTGTGCAAATGTTGATCTGGTAAAATCTATTCCCTTATAATCGGAAAGTGAGAGTCTGTTGGCATTCACTCCCAAATGCATTCCAGATCTAATTTTGAAATATAAATCTTACTAATATAATGAACTCAAATTATAAAATACTTCTTTCATCTGATTTTAAGCACTATCCATCTGGATGATCAGAATTCAGTGCAAGCAATAGAGAGGATTTAACACAGGCAAACATTTTCAAAACTGTCGAAAGGACTTGATGAGAAGAAAGCAGAGGTTACTCTTAGTTCAGAAACAGTAATAAATCTCTGTTCTCCTCAGGGATGAATAATGATATTCAGTGCTCGAGACTAGTGTACCTTGTGGGCTGCCAAATCACCTATTGCTGCTGTAATTGCTTTGGGATTACTATTCTCCAACCTGGTTCAAACTAAGGATCCTTCTTTTTGCTGATGCTTCTGTAACTATGAAGCTCTGAGGTTCCCTGGAGTTGCTCGCCAAAGCCGCTTTGTCACCAAAACTGCTATGTAGCCACTACTGCTACTGAAACCATAAAGCCTGATAGACATCCCAAGACCCAAAACTGTTTCCTGCTGTTTGAATACTATTTCTTCCATCTTTTGATTTCCTTCTACAGACATAATCTTAACTGAATATAACTTTTAAGGATTCTGGGAAATGTATTTTTTGGGTGGGGGTTAGATTGTTCCCCTTTGCAGCACAGAGGAGGCCATAGCATGGCAAGAATAAAGCCTAGGGCTAAGTGTCAAATCCCACAGATAACCAACGGTATTACAGAAAACACAGGCAAGTTATTGATATTTACATCTCATTTGTGCGGATGAGGTCAGGGTCATTTTTCTTCACTAAGAATTTCAGGGTTGAGAAGAATAAACCAGTCAATTCACAGTAAAAGAATAAAAACTATTGACTATTGCAGGTGAGTGGTTTTTTAAATGGTATCAAGGCACTTACACTTTTCTCCACCTTTATTAAAACTTGTAGATGTATGTATATATATATGCATTTATTTTTTTCCCCAGTGCTGCTCTAATCAGAAGATTCTCCACTGGGCTAAACAGAAAGGAACTTAGTAAAGGAGCTAAGTTACCTACTATGTCAATGAGGGGTGAAAAATTAAGCTATCAATCAAAGAGCCTGGAAGTCACAATTCACAATTGCTCCAGCTAAACTTGGCCATGGAGATTAGGAAATATTGCCTCATCATTCTAGAATTCATTCTAATAAGATCTGTAGAATCAGGATAATGTGTAACCACCATGGCAGAAAGGAATCAGATGTATGTACTTCTTTAGTCTGCAGTTTTGCACCTGAAAGAAGAACATGTATATATCTAATTGTTAGAACACAGGACACATGCCTATGTCCTTGCATCAAGAGGAGGTATGAGATAAGTTTCTGGCTTCTACATGTGAAGGAGTCAGAATCCTAACCTAGTATGTTTCTAACATACACAGGATGCTCTAAGGTGCTACACCAGCCACAAAGAAGAGCAAGTGGCAAAACAGGTGTGTACAGACCCTCCCTTTGGTCCAGATAAAATATTTCACTTTTATAAAACACGTTGCATGTGGCTTTTCATAAAATTGTAGCAATTATCATATCCTTCCTTCCCTTATACTGAAAGAATCAGTGAAAATGAACATATACCATTACAGACTACATGGCTTGTGATAACCAGTGTTTGGGGGAATATTTTTGTTCCATTTTTACATTTTACATAGAAATGCTATGGATAGATAGATGGATGGATATGTCCAGCATGGAAAGATATGCATATAGATAAAACACAATTGCATTTTATCTCTGATATAGCTTGTCAAGGGACATACTTTCTCATTCCCCAAAATCAAATAGGGCCTTTGAGCTTAAAAAGAAATTCTATCTCAATGTACATACACTCTTGGTAGAATTTTCCTCACACTGGAGAAATAAAGTTTATTTTAAAAGTTGTACATTTTTTATAAAACACATTACTAAATAAAATCCTTAAAAGAAAACTAATTTTCTTTTCTGTAATTAATACCTTTCACAGAGGCATCTACTAATAAAATTTCCCATTTGATGAAGTTGCAAAATATGGTCATGCTTTATTTATGAGTATTTATTATGCTATATAAAGGTTAGACATATAAATTACGTTTAAATTATATGTGTTGACAGCTTGTTCCTTACTAATATATAAATAACATTTTGTTGTTAGCACACACACATATGTGTGTAACAAAATGCTACTGATTTTTTCCCTGAGATATGGTGGAATCATATGTAAGTCCTCATGCCTCCCAAGTGGACCTCTTGAATAGCTGTCCAGAAGACCATCAGAGCAAAAGCTTAGGGCATGTTAAAATTTTCTTTTGCTAGTGAGAGGGATTCTTACTCCTGATACAGTAAAGCTTTCCCCAGACCATTTGGATGATCTTGGCTTGTACCCTGTGTCTTGGTTACTTTTCTCTCTGCTGAGACAAAACATCCAACACCCAAAATGAAGGGGAGAAAGATTTATGTAGCTCACAGTTTGTGGAGGTTTCAGTCCACACTCGGCTGGCTCCAAGGCATGCTGGCGTGGCACAGGGCAACAGTTCAAGGAGGCAGAAAACAGCAAAAGCAACAAGTACAAAAAGGGGTGCGTGGAGCCTCTGTTCCTCCCTTATATTATAAGCAAGCTGTTCTGCCTCCAGCTGTGTGTAACAGTCACACAATCTTCATAAGGGCCCTGGCTCCCTGCTGAGTGGCTTAACCTTTAAAGTTCTCAGATTGACACAATGTAGAACCATTACACCCTGGAAGCAGGGAACAGGGTCACTATAGTAACATATTCAAACCGTTTTCTTCCTTTTCCCTTTCCTGGATTCCTCACCCTGCACTTACAATGGTGTTGATCCATTCCCTTCTTTAGTAACTTCCTGGCCAGTTAGTATCACTTATGCCTTTCTTGTAGTACCATATATTTGTGTACATGGCCACTGGCCAAGCACTAGAGACCACTTATCCCACTTCCTTTGAACTTAGACGTGACCATGCCAGTCAATTTGGGCCACAGGGATGTAAACAGAAAACATACACATGCCACTCCTTTCAGTCATCTTCTAAATGAAGTATTTTGCTTGCACTTTCTCTCTCAATCCTTTCCTATGGGTTGGAATATGGATGAGGTTAGGACCCAGGTTTGACCATGGAGACACATTTAATACTCCCTGGGATAGGAGAAGAATAAGATGCATCAGATCACTATTCCCAGACTGCAAAACTCAGCTCTGGAGTGACGTGATTGTGAGTGTGTAATTTAACCCACTGTATTCTGAAATCACAACAGCCTCATTTACAGCCCTTTGCAACACAGCTGGACTGGCCATAGGTCTCTGGAATGTACCCTGTTTAACATCCCCTCTGGATCAACCCATCTCTATTTATTTCCATTAAACCCCAAGATTTTCCTTCCTACTCTCCCCCCCACTGATCACTCCATTCCTTTTATTTTCTCACCACTTCTTAACAGCATTGCTATGTTCTTTACACTGTCTCCCCAAGCTCTATTCACACGGACACTGCATTTGCCCCATGGTCTCTTAAGTTCTTTTATCCTGTCAAAACAAACCTTACTATCTTTTCATACTGCAAACTAAATTCAGCAGTAACTCCAACATTAGTATCTGCTTCCTTGAGGGCAAAACTAGCCCAATCATCAAATCATTCACTAAATTAAGTAGAAATGTTGGTATTTATTCTTCTGGCATAAAATAGAGCAGAATGTAGAAAAACAGACAGTGAATTTTCATACTCAATTTGAAATCCAACAATTTTCTAATGCCAAGTCACTCTATATATGTAAGTTTAAGAGCATTTTTACTTAAGTAATTTATAAGATGCAATAATGTTATATTCTTTCATTCACTGAAATAATCCCTTTCTTCCTCAAAACACTGTTCTCAGGCCTGGGGATATAGCTCAGTGGTAGAGCACCTGCTTGTCATAACCAAAGCCCCATGCTAAATCCCCAGGAGCACATACATGGAGGCGGAGGGGCAAGAGGTTAAACAAAGAATTTTTCTTTGGTCTTTCTTATTTCTACAGCACATTAGGGAGACTTGATAAGATTCTAAATTACTAGAGTAGAAAGAATTTTAATGGATCATTTGTTTTGATTCTCTTATTTTCAAACTAGGAGACTGAGAACCAGATTATGTGGGTAGTTTACCCAAACTGATAAGACTAATAAACAGCAGGGTTGCAAAAGAGCGAAGCTCCCCTTATGATAGCAAATATGCATTCTGCTTCTCTTGTTTAATGTTTAACAGCTTTGTAATACTCTGATTTCCTGTATTAAGGCAACAGTGGTATAATAGCAGTCGATACTATCCTAGATTTTTAATAGCCAGTAAATAAATTACCAGATCAGGTCCAGTATTCTTTTGCACAGTAGGCTGGCTATAGTTAACGATAATGCATTGTGCCTTTCAAAACTGCTAAATGAAAGGATTTTGAATGTTTTCACCGCACAGCAATGATCAGTGTTTGAAGAGAGGGATGTGCTAATTACTCAAATTTCATCACTTTGCATTGCATGCATGTATTGGCATCAGTGTTTAAAATAAATATGCACCATTATTACCAAGCAATTGAAAGTTCAAAAATATTTAATTAACTAATTAATTAGCACCATTGCAAAGCCCTAGCATAAACTCACTGGGCCATTGAGTGTTCTGCATTATTACTCTTTCTCTTTAAAACAATACGCTCTTTCATACAAGCACAGCACTATTTCCTACAGCCTATTTTAATTAGTATCATCTTCAAAATTTAGTCTAACTTCTTTTTCCTTTGTGTGTTCTTTCATTCTGCCAACAGCATATGTATTTGTTCAGAAATCTTTTGTTCCTTTATCTAAACTATTCACTAGATGTTTCTCTTCCTTGTCACTTTTATTTGTCTCCAAGAAAACTGAGTACAATGTCTTGGGATTTGCTTTTAAGAAACCTGTCAATAATGGCTGCACAGTGTTCATTCTGTAGGCCATGTGTTTATAGATTTTTGTTGTATTATAGGTTAAGACTACTGATTTATTGTTTGAATATTCAAAGCACTGACTCACTGACTCTTGGATTAAAAAATCTTATCTATAATAAGCAGACATGATACAAGTTTGCCTTTCCACTCTCTGGCCTCTGCCACAAAAACATTATTTTATTTCTTTCTTTTCCTAGAAAAACCTTGCGTTTCATTTCTCCAAGCCATTCGTTTCACAATGTTCATGAGCCTCTCCAACCACCCTGAGTGGGGCAGGGCATTCTGAAGGTGACCTGAAGGAGATGCCTGTCTCTCACACAGGTGCATCTCCACCAAGACCTCCTTCCACTTGTACAGATGGGGTTTGATGTGATACTTTTTCACTATTCTTTGGCATTTTTCTTGTCTTTCTCTGAGTACAACTCCAAAACTTGGAGAAAAAGATTGCTACTAAAGCGTTGTTCATTCTTTTCTGGTAAGAAATACAAAAGACATAGACAAAGTATGCATAATGAATGACCACAGTTTCATCACTAGTACATTACTTTAATTTCCTAAGAAATGGAAATACAGTAAATAAAATTAAGTGTGAGGCACATGTGAGACCACAGCTTTAATCTCTAGCACTGCAAAAAAATAAAAATAAATATAAATATAACAAAACAAAAGGAAAGTCTCCTTGACTATTTCCAGTAGTTCCTCATTTACACTGCTTCCCAGAGGCATTCAGTATCTTCCCATTCTAGTTTCTATGCTTGTCCAGGATGATGTATTTGCATAAACAATGTGGAATATATTGATTGGGACCTTTCTATTTATACAAATAGGTACACAGGATAATTATCATCTTGCAACTTTGTGCTCTCTAATCAACCTTATGTTTTAAGGTCTTTTTGTTCTGTCAAAATGTTATGTTATATAAGCCACCCTACCGCATGATCATACCCAATAGCATTTACTAATTGTGCATAGATGGTTATTCATTCATTCCTAATTCTCACTATAACTACAATACTGTGGTGTGGTTCCCTAGTATGCATATACAGAAGTAAAACTACTGTGTAATACTATTGGCGAATTTCAGTTTTTATAAGATATCTCCAAATATCTGGTCTGGCATTACATTTAACTCCTATGAGTAATATATGAGAATATTCACTTTCCAACATGATTCCAAATACAGTGTGTAGGCTTATAAAATGGTATCTCTCACACCCTCTCCAGGTGTGGAATTGAGATACCTGGAAAACCTCAACTTAGCAAAGGGAGGAAAAGCACCAAGAATCAAAGAAAGCCAACAGGAAAACTAGAAACCACAGAGAAAGTGAAGAAACTGAGAGAAAAATGGAGCAGTGCAGATGCTAACCCTGGCTCCTGGGGAGGGCAATCCATCTCTACAAATGCAAGGTAGCTCCAGGGAGGGTCAGCAGCCTGAGGAACAACAGACCCACAGGACTTGCTCCAAAAAAAGTCCACAGTTTATTGTAAAGTACAAATACAGTGTGGAATTTTACTCTGAAAGTCACTCTTTCTGCCTGGGAGGCTAGAGTTGGAGGGCAAATCCATTACGGTGCTCTAGAGATTAATCAGGAGCCATGCTGGAAATGGGTTAATTGTTCAAGACTGAGTGACTCCGTGAATCACAGTTCACAGAGCAACTGTACTTCAGGATTCCTGAGTTTACTATACCATAGTGACTGGGAAATGGCCATAAGGGAGTTTCAGAGCGAGGATGGGCTAGTCACAGACCCATTGAGAAGCTTATGCTATAGTAGCAAGTTCAGGCCAGTGGTCCTGCCCTCTCTTGCAAGAAGCTAATCAGAGAGTGTTGGTTCTGAAAATTCTGAAGATTGTCTGCTTCTCCTCAACATCTCACCCTTTGTAGGCTACCTCTAGTACAGAGCTCAGTGGCTTGTTTGCTTGCTCCATCTGCCAGTGTGACTGAGATTACAACTTGGCTTGAAACGCTGCCACATTCCAGGATGTACAAACAGAGGAATCTCTGAAACAAGACAGGGCAGCTCACAAGTCAACAGGCCATAAAGTTAGCTAGAGAAAGCAGTGACTTGGGCTCATAAAAGAGCACAGATGCTAAGAGCTAGTAGAGCGAATGGAACCCTAAAGCAGATGCAGTGCCACCAACTGACCCTTCCTAGCCAGAATGCCGTGGCAACATTCTGCATACACCACACACAGACACAGATACACACACGCACACATACACACATATACACACACATACATGCAGACACACACACACACACACACACACACACAGAAAAAAATAGGTCCAGGTATGATTGATTATCCCTTTCTTGTATCTGGTGGATTCTAATACTATATACCATGGAAAGAAAACACTCACCCTAACATACAGAGGAATTTTTTTCAACTTGTTTCTCTTTGTATTTGTTTGTTTTTCTTCTCTCCTTTCTGTTGTTCTTTACTTTACTTTTCCCTCATTTTTCTTTTCTTTATCTTTTTTTCCCTGTTACTTTTGTTTCACTACTTTTAACTTTCTGATTCTCTAATTGAATTCTTTATCTCATTATTTCCCCTTTTTATCCTTTTTCAAATTTTCCTTCATTCATTTTTTCCTTACCCTACTCTTCCATTTTCATTATTCCTATTAGCGTTATTAGTTTTTCAGTGCTTAGTTGACTCTATGCTATCATTGCTCCATTATTTTCCATAGTTAATGGTGATATAATTGTTGCATTTTTCTATGTTTCTGCTTTATTATAGTAGATCTCTTTTCTATTGCTCAGAGTGGTGTAGTTGTAGCTGTTACTAAGTATTATGGTATGTCAATATCTACTTTATATTTTACTCTGTTTTTATTGCTGATTTGTTTGCTATTTGCAACAATGATATACTTGTTAGGTCTTTTTCTGTATGAAATATATCATCTTTGTGTCATCAACATGATTGTGGTTCATTTTTTCCTCTCTGAGTTGTGCTGAAAATCAAGACCCCAGAAGAAGACTGGACACCAAGAAGAACCTCAAATACTACAATGAGTAGTTTAAAGAGGTGTATCCAAAACATAATCAAACGAAAGGCTAACTCACACTGAGACAAATGTTGTCTGAGATTTTATACCCTGATTTACAAAATGCAGCACAAAACTCATAAAAATATAAGAAAGTAAGACAAGATGTCTTGAAACACTCTAATTCCCAAAGCTGATAGATATTGAAACGAAGTTTCAAAGAACTCAAGAAATAAATGGTCAAAATGTTTGGAGCACTCAAAGAAGAAACATATAAGTAAATCCACGAGCTGTTTAACAAGTTTCTAGAGGATCTTTTAAAACTGATCAAGTTCGATCCCCAGTACCGCAAAAATAAATAAATAAATAAATAAAACTGATCAAGGATTTTACTAACAAAATATTGAATGAGCTTAAAGAAAAAATAAACAATAAACTAAAAGAATTAAACTAGATATGAATGACCCATTTGGTAAAAGAAAATAGAAATTATAAAAGAGGAAGCATAAATGCAAGACATGAAAAAAGTCAATAGAGATCATAGGCAGCAAATTTGTCCAATATGAGGGTAGATTATCAGAAATTAAAGATAATCCAGGAGTAGTAGAACATGAATTCAATGGTGCCTTTAAAAAGACCAAAAATCCACATAAATTGGACATAGAAGGCTCAAAAAATAACATCAGAATTATAGATATAAAGGAAATATTAGAAAACAACTTAAAATTATGCACTGAAATTATAGGAGAAAAATTTCCAAATCTAGCAAAATCATTTAATGTTCAAGTACAAGAGGTACATGGAACCCCAAATAACCACAGGCGGAAAAGAACCTATAGATGATACATTATAATCAAAATTCCAGAAAGTCAACAATGAGAGAATAGTAAAACCTCTTACAGAAAAAACAAGTTACTTGTAAAATCACCTCTGTTAGAATTCCAGCAGATTTCTCAGCACAAAGCTGTAAACCAAAAGTGAATCCACTAAGAAAGAAATTAGGAGAACAATTTTATTCAGGAAAACTTCAAAGAAATTTTTAAAAACTTAAGGAATAAACTAACTTAACTTTTCCAAGGAAGGTAAGAATGTAAGCTAGTGCAACCACTATGGATATCAGTATAGATTTTCTTTGCATGGAAAACTATAGTACTCTGAAAAAAAGATTGAAGAGTATATCAGAAAATGTAAAGATATCCCCTGTCCCTGGAGAGACAGAGCCAATATTATCAGAATGGCCATATTCCCAAAACTAATATAGATTTAATGTAATCCCAACCAGAATACCAACATTGTTCACCACAAAACTAGAAAAAACAAAATTTATATGGAGCCAGGAGAGACCTAGAATAATAAAAGCAATCCTGAGCAGTAAGTGCAAAGTAGGAGGCATCACAACACCAGACTCCAAGGTATACTACAAAGCTGGAATTATGCAAACAACATGACACTGGCACAAAAAAATAGATGTGTGAATCAGTGAAACAGAATAGGATACACGGGAAAAAAACCAAGGCACATTTTGCTATCTGATCTTTGACAAAGTGGCCAACAAATTGTTGGAGTAAAGATATGCTCTTCAAGAAGTGGTGCCAGGTAAAGTGTTCATTCACATGCAGAAGAATGACTCTAGTCCCGTGTCTCTCACCCTGAATTCAGATAAAATCAAAGGATCAAAAATCTAGATAGTAAAGCAGAACTCCTCAATCTGCTGATAGATAAAACTCTTGAGGACATAGGCATAGACATGAATTTCTGAAATGTACTCCAATTGTACAACAAGTAATACACAGATCAATAAAATGCATATTTCAAAGCTTATGCTCAGTAATAGAAATGATCAAGAGTGAAAAGTCAACCTATAGAATGGGGAAAAATATTTGCCAGATGCTCATTGTAAAAAGATCTAATATATAAGAACTCAAAAAAATTATACTTCCAAAAAGAAAAGACTCAATCAAACATTTGCAATTGAAATCAATAGACACTTCTTAGAAGTATAAATCGCCAAGAAGTATATGAAAATATGTTGAGCATATTAAGCTATAACCAAAATGTGGATAAGAACAACCATGACATTCCATTTGCCTCTAGAAGAATGGCTATCATTACGAACTCAAGATACAACAAGTGCTGGCAATGTTGGCAATATGGTGGAGGAAAGGAACCCCTGCACATTGTTAGTAGGAATATAAACGAGTAGAATCACTATGAAATCAGCGTGGAGCATTAAAAAAAAAAAAAAACTAAAAAGGAGAAATTCCATTCAACTCAGCTATACTCCTTCCAGCTATCTTCAAATAAGTTAAAAACATCACACTGTAGTGATACATGCACACACATGTAGTGATACATGTACACACATGTTTTGCTATAAAGCAAAACAAATCACAGTAGTTAAATCTTGAAAATGATCTATATGTCTATCAACAGATGCATGGATAAAGAAAATGCAGTATATAGACACAGCGGAGTACTGCTCAGTCATGAAGAAGGATAAATTTGAGTCACTCGTAGGAAAATGGATGGACCCTGAGAAAATAGTGCTAAGTAAAATAAATGAGACACGGAAGGTGAAGTATCACATATTTTCTCTTACATGAGAAACCAAAGGATTAAATAATTTAAAGAGCGATCAAGAAGACAGACAATAAAAGAAAGGTAGATACTTTGCAGATGAGAGGGGCGCCTAGAGACTAAGGGAGAGTGGATGGAGGGCAGGGGAATGTGGAGCAAGAAGGATGAAGATGTGACGTGCACATATATGCACATTCCCTGTAATGAAGGGACTCATTGTGTGTCGCAAACAGGTATCAATAAGGATAATTCTTTGAAATATGATATAGTACGTACTTGACTTGTCTTTGTTATTTGCTATCAGTGAAAAATATTTCATATTATTCTCAAATATTGGAAATAAATGAATAGAGTAACACACTCTTAAACTGTGTAAATCCAGAAATACATCAACATTCTTTAAATGTATGAAAGCCTCATGCAGGCTGGGGATATAGCTCAGTGAAATAAGCTCCTGCCCGGCAAGTGCAAGATCCTGAGTTCAATCCCCAGTACCGCATAAAAAGAAAAAGAAAGCCTCATTAATCAAATCCTTCCTCTAGTTTTGTTTGTTATATCCTGTACAGGTTTCAGATATTTTGCCCACTTCTAGAAATTGACTGTCCCGCAGTGGAATTTGCCCTGAAAACTGTAAAATTTAGTCACAGCTAAAAATGCCTACATATGGAGTCACCGTAATGCCACCGAGTGCCCTCTGAGGCAGCTGCTCAGTGGGGCTATGATGGAGAGGGGACAGGACCCGAGGGAAAAGGGAAGGTGGACACCAGCGAGGAATTAGCCAGGTACAAAGTGAGGACAGGGCAACGAGATGTATACAGTTTCGGAACAAGATCTTCTGTACAGAACATCTGCAGAAGCTCAGAGGCTCAAGCGCACAACAGGGCCGGTCACAGATTTCAGCAGGCTGTTTGGTGACAAGGCAAAGTATCAATCTTGTACAGTCTGGAGTTGGTCTACGAAGAGCTTTACATATCTTGTACTTACGTATTTTGGATGTTTATGAAGATGAGTAACTGTCAAAAATCTTTAAATAACATGGAGACATCATCTGAGTTGAGCTTTAGGAAGAAAATTCTAGGAACCACATAGGAGGAAGATCAGAAAGGAGGCAGATGGTCTGACTTGAAATCACAGCATCAGACACTTAAAATTGATGTGGCACAGAGATTTTAAAGAAACACCGTCAACTGCACTCTGTTCACTCAAACACTCAGCATTCATGATGTGCTGGGTGCAGTCTCGGTGTTAGGATATTTTAGTAAACCAAAAAGATTTTTCTAAAAAGAATATCTGCCCTGGAGGAGCTTAAATTCTGAGGGTTATTACAGTCTGGAATAAGATTTGCAGCCTGGAGATAACTACGGGCTCACAGAAGGTTCTGAAGGATGATTTTCCTGTGTGGGAGCTTCCTTAGGAGGACACTTGGTGAAGAATAATAATATTTTAAGAGAACCAACAAACTTCCTTTGGGGAGTAGATCAGTTAGCCAATTAAGCAAGATTGATAAAATAAATTTGGAGAAAAAACAATTTGACACTATACCTAATGTATTGCTAGGTACATCTCAGATTTTCATGTTTTTTCTGAGACATGACTGGAAAGCATGAGCTTTGTTTTGTGAACTGAAAGATGCACAGTCTCTGGGTGTAAGTCTACCGGTCCAGGGCTCACTTCATCAGAGGCATGAGGCAGTGCCCAGGACCCACATTATGATTAGGGCTCAGGAAAGCATTTTAGTATCTTTTTAATCAGAGGGAAAAATGAGTTTTTAGGCCAAAAAATCAATAACTAATATTAATATGCTTATATTTATGACAAACCAGTCATAAAATATAATTTTTAATATTTCTATAGAATAAAGTAATCTAAAAAGTTAAAAAAAATACCTCGGCTTCTCAAAGTCACAGGGCGGCTTTCTACAAAAGGCAACCATAATATTCTGTTTCTCTTCAAATGTAAAATATCTCATTTTATATTGCTTTGATAACATTTCTTACTTTTTGAGATTCCAAAGAACTACCCCATCTGAATTGCACATACATAGATATAGATTAAGTTGTGTCTAGGATTGTTCCTCCTAAATTTAACTTCTTTGTTTTGTTTTTGTCCTGGGGAGGATCAAACTGGGGGCCTCTGCCATGCTAGTCATCTTCTCTGCTGACAAGCTGTATCCCCTCCTGAAGCACAACTTTTTGAACTACTTTAGCTACTATAAAATAACACAGCAGAGAGATCCTCCATGATCCATGATGGAACCAGAGGATTTAGCACCATGATAAAATTATTTATTGATCCTCAGATATTCCTTCACGAGGCTCGATCATATAAAATACCAATCCCTAGGTTTTTTGTCAAAGAAAACAGAATTATTTACTGAGTCTTCTGGGAAATGCAGAAGGGACATCATGCATCTCTGCTAAGTCATTACTCACTGTTCTTCCTAAGCAGGATGGCTTCACTTTCCCTTCTGGGTCAGGTAAAAGGTAGGATGATCTTTGGACATCTCAGACCGATCTTTGACCTTTCTGAGTCTCCAGCTAAACTCTCTGTACAGTTCAGAAGGCCTCTTCCAAATGGAAGGAATGTTTTTAACCATCCATATCTTTGCATTATAGTGTTTCCTCTACCTCTATTGTTACTCCTTTAAGAAGCGTGAATTTCCTCCTTAAGGGGTCAACTGTCTTCTGCAGAGTAGGGATCAAAAGCAAAATTTTTAATTGACCTATTTCTTCTTGAGTCTACTTAAGAAAAATAGGATGAAATCATCATTAGTTCAATTGCTTTATCTTATTGACGCAAGGAACTAGGGTTCTGGTATTGTCGGATTCTAGTGATTATTATAAAATTATAATTTTCGCTTTTGTTTTTGCCACAGAGTATTCCAATCATAAGAACGGTGAAATCTTTCTTCCCCATCTCTTTTGGAAAGCTGAATTCTAAATTAAAGTTCAGAAATTGCTTTCCAGATGCTGAAGCTCATCCTTATGTTTGTCCCTGGAGAATTTCTATTCATAAAACAACCATGTGCCACTGCCTCCCATTGTGGGTGATTTCAACCCCAAAACCTTAGCTGATAATTTGGTAATATAAATCTTTCACAAAACATTGTTTGCTAGCTGTAGAAAATGGCTAGAGTGCAATGAAAAAACAAAATTTGAGTATAAAAATAGCAGATCTTGCTTACCACTTAGAAGCACGGTGATTTATAACACATTTATCTGTACTTTTCCAGATGTGTTTCTTCCTAATGAGGAGTTGTAGAACCAGGGTCACAAGTCTAGCAAAGGTTAAACTGTTTATCTTCATTATTACAAGTCCTGGGGACTTCATGGCCCTCAAGGCACATCCTGAATGGTTTCTGTCATCAGTAATTGAGTGTGCTTACTCCCCACCAAGATAAAATACTCAAGATATTTTTAAAGGTATTTCTATGAATTTACATTGTATCTCAGATGGTTGACTAAGCGTGGGACAGTTACTCTTCTATGAAAATGTAACATCATTTCTGATGTGTTTAGTTTGTCCAATCCAAAATAGAAAATTCATTTTATTTTAAATTGAGCAGTGAATTATGCAATGATGTTATACAATCTGCAAACAACTTCATCGTTTCTATCTTCATAATGATCATGACCTGTCTCTCCACTGAATGATGAAGATGGCGCTGGTAAAATCATATCAGTCCTGAATACAGCAAGAGGGTATTTGCTCTGTAGTGATAGAGAGTTCATGGAAATCTACCCTTCCTCATTGGCCCATCTCCTCCTGTGCACAGATGCTCATGTGTTAGATTTCAGCCTCTGAGGCAGGTACGATCTGAGATGTGGACTAATGCTAAGATGAGATCCATCCTGGTAGCTAGTGTCACAGACGGATGTCTGCCACAGGCTAAAACTCAGGCAGGAGCTCTGAAATTTATGAGAACCCTTCTCACCTGGGCCAAGATGTGTTGACTGGCACTGCCAGTGAGTATATAGATCTTGATATGATGGTTATAGCTGGTGCTTCCAGGCTGAAGAAAGGTTTTTCTTAATAAATGCTACATCAAAATCTTGAACAGGTGGTGATATCTTTTTATATCTTAATAACTTAAGGCACTTGTTGCTGTCTACTTTTATAGCCTCCCCACACATTTACTTGTAAGATTTACACTGATCAAGAAGGAAATATGGGCTTTTATGCAAAATGCATTGTTGCTGTGCACAAGGACCTGTACTGGGATGGCCTCTTCTCCTAGGTGAATTTTACAGGCATATGATGATATGTCAGGGATTCCTGTTAATGAAGTCCTGTTTAATGAAGTATTGCTTCTTTGGTGATATGGAAAGAATATAGAGTAAGTTATTCTGTTCATTTTCACCCTACAGGAAATAGGCATTTTTTTAAACACAAGGTGATACAACAAGAATTCTGGTAAAATACTCAGTACTCATGTTCAAAAAAGTTGAAAATTCAAACAAGTTTCTGTAACATGTGCCTATGAAACCATCTAGTTAGTGTACAAATACCTGCTGTATATGTGTACACATGCACATGCATATGTACTTATACATCTATCTGCCAGTAAAAAATATACTGTCCTGAAGATTGAAAACATTTTAGAAAGGATCACTTTCTCAAAAGAACAGCAGGATAGTTATCACCAGCATGATTGGAAAGGAACTCTTCTGAGGGATGTACATAAAAAAAAAGATTTTGCATGATGCGATAAATGATAGTCAGACAAATTCTTCCCATAGACACAGGGTATGATTTGAAAGAGAATCTGATAGGGAGCAGTGAGAATGTTCCCCTGGCTCCGTAAGGCTGATACGAGTGTTAGCTGAATGGGTTAAAGATCTAGGAGCTGCAGCAGTTAAAAAGTCAAGCTAATGACATCAAAGATCCCTTCTAACTGTATTACTTTAAGTTCTGCTTTTCTGTTTCTATTTAATCTTTAAAACGTCAAACGCTTCCTAAGTGTTCATGAATCCAAATGCTTATGGAAATATTATGGACTGAAATGCGCTCTATCAAATTCTTATGTTGCAGACTTACACTTATATGGGGCTGATCAGAGATAGTGTCTTTATGAGAGGATTCAAGGTGAAAAGAGGTCATCACTATGGGGCCCTAACTTAGTATGAGTGGTGTTCTTATAAGAGAAAACTGAGCATAGACGTGTAGACACAGAGAAAAAGGTCATGTGAGGAGAAAGCAAAACCTGTGTATGTGCAGACGTAAGAGGGAGGTCAGCGGGGAAACTGATGGGATAACGATTGGATAGTAGTTTCCTAGTCTACACAGCTGTGAGAAAATAAAGACCCGATGCTTAAATATCCAGCCTGTGGTTTTTTGCTATAGCATTCCTGGCTGACTAATACCAGGAGTGAGGCCGGTGCTGAAAACAAGAGGCTGCCGGGATTGCATATAAATGCATGTCCGTGGGGGGTGGTGGAGAATGTGGAGGACACACTGCCGCTGCACAGAACTGTAGGGCCAGGATGGTGTTACCAAGCTCTCCGATAGTTAGAGGAAAAAAAGTAGGCTCTCATGTAAAACATTCCTTTTGCAAAAGGATTATTTATTTAAAGTGTTATAAAACATTGGATGGTCTAGGCAAAATATATCTAGGAGCTGAATCTACTCCATGTAGGCATTAACATGAGACCTCTTTTCCAGGGTTAACCATTTCTTTTTTGAGGGGCGGGTATCAGGAATCAAACTCAGGAGTTTGTGCTTGCCAGTCTTGCACTTGTGCTGCTGAGCTATATTCCAGGCCCCAACAATTTCTTATCGTAGTAAAAATAAAAGATGACTTTTCCATATAATCATCTAGTTTTTGATGTAAGTGATGTGAGGATAGCTGTCCCTTTATATCTGATGGGACTGTTTCTGGAATGCCCAGCAGATATCAACACACATAAATACCCAAATCACTTAGACAAATGATGAGATTTTCATATAACACTGCACACCATCGCATATATTTTAAATCATTTCTAGATCACTGATAATGCCTAATAGAAGACAAATATTATGGAAAATATTTGTTATCTATAGTTTTAGGGAATAATGACAGGAAAAAATCTGCACATGTTCAGTACAGACTAATGATTTTCTCAAATCTTTTCAAATTGATCAAATTTGGGGTTGTAAAAGCCACAGATATGGAGTCCAGTGTATAGGCATTTTTGCTTGTATATGCTCTGTAGATACTGTACTCAACAGGAATTCTGCCCTAAAAAAATGCAAGATATAACTAGCAGGATCTGATGTTGCATGCATATTGAAGGAAGCCAGAATAGCTAGTGCTAAAAATGAATTTCATGACTACTCCATTTGCAAATGTAGGGTCATGATGACAATCAATCAGGATAAATTACACAGCCAGTCAACTAATTCACCCGTAAAGAAAACTGGTAGAGAGTTGAAGTCAGCTAGGCTAAAATTGGATGTGTGTAGCATCTGCACTGTAGGATACGAAGCCTTGAAGGTGGTCCACAAGAAGTCTGCAAACAGCCAGTTCAGCATTATCCCATGTTATATATGGGGGCTGAATTTGCCATGGTTTTCAAGGTCGTAGTTGTCATTGAAAACCCATTTCCTGATGTCTTCAGAAATGATAAGAACTTTCTGGAGCAAATTTTAAGTAACTTCTTTGTTGCTGCTCAGAATTCTGGAAATGCTGAAGTTGAAATGCCAACTCCTTTGTGGCGAATATTTTAATATCGGCAATGGTCAGTATGGCTCTATTGGTTGACTTTTAAAGAATCTTAGTTTTATCACTTTTACTATTTGTTTGTAGGATTCACTGCATGTCCCAGCTCTGGGAAGAGTCTACATGTTGACCTGAGACACTGTGCTCATTATCTCTCCCCTAGGCTTTCATAGTAACTACTAACAGGCTCAAGGTTTTCCAGCCTTGCCTTAGTCTACTTAATTTTTTTTTTTTGTACCAGGAATTGCAGGCCTTAGCTTATTCTAAAGCACATATTTACTATTTCTTTTAGAGGTAAATACTTGTCGCAGATTTTGGACTGCAAGTCAAATGATATATAGCCCAATGTACAGGATCCTTGCTGTTCTAACATTAGTTGCTACTACAGTCACTTCTCAGTCATCTGTTATAGCTAAAATGAACTTATCCCTTATGGAAATAAAGGCTTTTCTACATGAATGCAGGTGCCTATGTTGCCACCATTAATTTTTTAAATACTATTTTAATGGAAACTTTATTTTGACATATATATAGTGGTTCATTTTGTGTAAGGTTTTTAAAATGTGCATACTGCTCTGATCTCTCTTGGTATCTCAGTAACATACACATTATACCTTTTGAAATTGCCCTACTGTTCTTAAATGTTCTAGATTCTGTTTTGTTTTGTGGCTGTTTGCTTTCAAGTTTGGAAAGTTTCTACTGACATATCTTCAGAAGACTTGAGTCCAGTTTACTGATAAGCTGATCTGAGGCACTCTTCATGTCCCTGAAGTGTCTTTTATACTATTTCCCTTGCTTTTTCCCATGTTTATATCTCTGCTTCTATTACCCATCTCATTTTATGTATTGCCCACTGTTTTTATTAAAAGGGTGATCATATTTATTTTAAATTCCTTGCCTCATATTTCCAACATATGGGTCATGTCTGAGTCTTGTTTGGATAATAACATCTGTTCAGATTGTGTTTTTTTTTTCTTGTCTTTTATCATGTTTGGCGCTGCTTGTAAAAGTCAGACATGTATCCAGCAAATAATAGGAACTGAGACAAATGAGTCTTTAGTGTAAAGATTTATGTAATCTTTCCAGGAGGTAAATTGAATTTAATATTTATTCTAGATGTGGGTTCTAGGGGTTTTGGGTTCAGCTAAAGAATAAGCTTTGTTTTTGGTTTGTTGTCTTGACTTTGAACTTCCTGAACCCTTCTTTGCAAAGAAAAATCATGTTTTACTTCTCATTCAGCTGTATTCTACTGTCATTATATCGGAGCCCATTGGGGTGGTGTTAAACTGGGAGAAGGAGCAGTGCATGATTCCCCAGATAAATCTCACATTTTAATGAGCCTACATCCTCAGTTCCGACGCTCAGAGTAGAGCTCTTTCTCCCCTACAACTTACAAGTCCTTTTGGGGTGGCACGCACAGAATATTCCCTAGAAGTGTCTACTCGCTTTTGATTATGTTTTCTTTCCTTGGCTGAGATAAGCAGCCTAAAGTAAGCCTCAGCGGGCAAAGTATTTGAGATAAGTCTCCAGGGAGGATAAATAACTAAATCTTCAGGGATATCTTTCCCCGAGAGGCAGCCTTTGTGAGGGAGAATGCACTAGGCTGTTCCACAGATTACCCTAACCTTTCCCCCACCAGAACCATGAAGGAATTTTTCTAGATCTTCTCCGTGAGAAATTCCTGGGGCTTCTAAGCAGAAAGCACACTAAAGGCTCCTAGGGAAGGGGGCCGGTCACGTTTTAGTTCAAAAGTTTCTCACTCTCACTCTATGCTCAGCCTCCAGCAGGGTGTGAACATTCTTGTATAAATTGTTCCAGCAGCTTCGCCCCCAGTGAGGGGATCTTTGCTGTCTGACTGTGGATGCAACTAAATCCAAACAATTCAGTATTTCAATTTGTTTACATTTTCTTTCTTCCTTTCCTTTCCTTTTCTTTTTGTTTTGATACTGGGAATCGAACTCAGGACCTTGAGCTTACTGGGCAGGTGCTGTGTCACTGAGCTACATCCCCAGCCCTGATTTTCTTTCTTTTTTATAGGCTGGATGTAAGATTCAAGATCTTTATATGGTAGAGCTAAAATCAAAAATCTAAGGTTTTTTAAAAATCATTTTTTATGTTAGAAAATACAGAGAAGTATAAACTCCAGTCTGGAGTGCCCTGGGGGAGCGGCAAAGGCTGAAGCTGGTGTCCCGGCTTCCTGTTTCTTCTGAGGCCCCTGATGACAATGATCTTCGAAAGCAGCCACAGGCTCACTTTTAAATGGAATCTTTGTTTCTTCTTAGGGCCTCCATCCCATACACCCACACATTTACCATCCCCGCTTACGGCTGTTGGAAAGACCATTGCCTCTGTCTTACTAATTCTCTATGAATTTATTATTCTTTGCTAAGATTCTATATAGGATGGATGATTGAAACATATGGTGAATATTTAATTTTTAAAAAATTATTACAGTAAGAAAACACATTGTTCTGAAACCCCCTCAAAGTACTGCACTGCCCTCCAGCATACTTGTTCCATCATTCCTGAGACTTCTTCTAAGCCGTCTTTCATGATGTCTATGAATTATGATAAAATTTATAGGGAGTGCCACTCCTGAGAGCCAACTAATGCAAAGGTAGGCTTATAAAACCATTACGGTATGTCCCCGTCCACTTCACCCACTGGATCTGACACCACATGACTTCTGGTTCTTCTTCCAAATCAAAATGACTGTGAAAGATAAACGTTTGGAGTTAATTCAGGACATCCTGGCAGCCACAGCACACAAGTGAAGACATTCATGAAACAGACCTCCAGAAACATTTCTCAAAGCAGGAGGGATGATAGGGTGTGTTTGAAATGAGAAACAATATTTTGAAGGAGATGTGTTTTTATACTGTAATATTTTTTTTTAAATCACTCGCTGTTTTTTTTTTTTTTTTTTTTCTGTCACACCCGTAACTTAAACTATTAGCCAGGACTCCAAGTTGCTCACCAATGAGGATACTCACAAGTAATACACAGCCTGTGCTAATCATAAACCATTCACTTTTCTCTTATAAATCTGCCTTTTGTGACGCTTGTTTGGGGAGCCTCATGCAGTGAACCTGCTGTTCGCATTTTGGTTGCTCAGGCTTTCATAACAAATTACCACTGACGCAGTGGCTGAAACAACACACATTTCTTTCCCACAGTTCCAGGGCCTGGAAGTCCGAGATCAGAATGCCAGTGTAGTCACATTCCAGTGAGAAGCCTCTCCAGGCTGCAGACATCAGCTTCTTGTTGTATCTTCTCACAGCAGGGAAAGAGCAAGCTGTCCTTGTGTGCACTTTTGGTAAAGACCATTTTGAAGATTTTACTCTCATGACTTTATCACCAAAGTCCAAACCTCAGATATCAGCACACTTGAGTAACAGTGTCAACACACCAATGTTGGGGGACCACAAACTTTTTTTTTTTTTTTGCTGATGGATATGGGAAAATATTTTCTTCTATTTAATGTGTCATCTATTCTGAATCACAGATATGAGACAGAAAATCAGTTTCTTCTTTCTCCTGAAAGGAATTACCACAAATCTAGTGGTTTAAATAACGCTTGTTTTTTAGGTTCATTCTGGAGGTCATAGCATGAAATTGTTCTCAAGGAGATAAAATCAAGTTCGTTGTATGGTTTTGTCCTCTCTTCAGGCAGCAAGGAAGACCTCAAGTTTCTTTTTCATCCACATTCCTAGGCTCATGGCGCCTTACTCCACCTTCTAAAGCCACCTGATTAGGCTGCTTACTTCTCAAGAGGCGGTAGCAATTTTTCTTTCTTTGGTCCTTCTAAACATTTTAGGGAGAATACATGTGGTTGTGCAGGCCTTCCTTGAAAATCCACAAGTTTCCTATTTTAAGTTAGGTGATTAGCATAGGTAGGTATTCTTTGCCATACAATCTATTCATTTATAATTTCAGCACATTAGGTATCACCGTATTTGTGGGACCCTTATTCTGCTTATGATATACAGGTAGGTAGACAGATGATGGTTGGATGGATGGATGGACAGAGATAGGTGGTAAGTAGGTGGATAGATAGATGACAGATAGATTATGTGTCCCACGGTGTATGATCACAGGATTAAAATGTATAACTTGGGAAAAAGAAACATCACCATTGGGGCTAAGAGAGTACACAGTAATTAATTTATTAGGTTCAAATGGCAGACATTGGAATACAAAGGAAACACAGACTCGAAGGAACTACATCTATCCAAACAAGTTACATTTATCTGGGCAACAAAACTCCATAGATTTTGAGTAAGACAGGAGGAGTCTCCCATGAGGCGAGGAACACAGTTAGCAGAGTGGAAATCCTGTGTAACTGCAGAATGGAACTGACTCTAATGGGCTCAGAAGGGCATGTGGATAACTATAATGTAAACACGGAGAGCAGCTAGAAGGGGTGAAGTGTGCCACTGTCCCCGCATTCTGAGAGGCTGAGACAGGAGGGTCACAAGTTAAAGTCAGTCTGGGAAACTACTGACTTAATGAGACTTTTCTCAAAATAAACAAATAAAAGGTCTGGGGCTGGCACGCAGCATTAAAGTATTTAGCTTACTCTGTAGTATGGAATAATGTGGACAGAAAGGATGAGATATAATTACGGTCACTTTCAAAAAAAATATTTCCGAATAATAAGCAAGTCCAAGTACACAGTACAGAAATTATGCGTGGATTTAGAAAATACGTGGGAAATCAGGACGATCATATGACAATAAGGTATTTTTAGGTCAAAAACTGTTAAGTATGAGAAATTTCTTATTCTTTCCCTAAAACATAGAGATTCATAATTTCTTAAAAGTATAAACTATTCCTTGATCAAATGTTGTTCTTCAAAATGACCGCCAGAGGGCAGTAAGAAATTATGCTTTGTACCTGCATACCTACGGCCTGGTGTTCCTTTTCTTCACAGACAAAAACCGTTAACATATGTCACAAGATGGAGCTTTGGAGACTGTTTTCTTCCCAATTTACTGTTCTTAATATTAAAAATAGCACTTTGGGCATATGCAGACCATATCGGTACTATCTAACGTTCTTTTAAGCAGAGAATACAAGAATAATTCTCAATCTTCCATGTGTGTCTGTGAACATGTTTAAAATGCTAGCAACTCATATATAAATGATGCGCACCTTGTCACTGTGAAGCTTCTAATATATGAAGATGTGGCAAACAGAATCTTAAGTGCAGGAATCTCTGTTTTAAATCCATACCCCCTTTTTGTTGATGAACTGAATTTAAGGGAGTGGTCCTGTGAGTCACGCTTAAATGTTAGTCAGCTCCCTACGGTTTACTGTTCGCAGCAACCTTGGTCAAGTTGCTCCACTCAGCTGGGAGCTGAATTGTGTGTTTAAAGGATTAAGCGATGCAGTTGGATGTTTGGGAGTCAGACACACCTACCATAACCTCGTACGGCTTTAATGTGGGGTGCTTTTTAAATTAAAACGGCAATCTCCATTCTGCAAAGGGAAGCTCTCAGGAGCTTAAAAATATGCTTATGCCATTCTTGTATTGATTTCCTTTTCTTTTTTCATTCCCCTTTTTTATAACTGAAAATTCCCAAATGTCTTAAGAGAGATGTCTTTAATTACTCAAGAGTCTTCTGATCACCGTTTGTGCACCTGTGTCTCTATTTCTGCACACTTTCACATGAGTGTATGTGAATGTACATTAGGGTGTGTGCTTAACCCCTGCGTGTATCTTGTGACTGTATGTACATTCAAGTGTGCATTACCTGCCTGAGGTTTACATCTTCGAGTGTGCATGTGTGCCTGTGTGAAGTCTGTGTGTATGTACCTGCACATATATAAGCATGCTTTGTGCAGTTTGCTGGTGGATGTGCTTACATGTGTGAGATGTGAATTGTGGTGTATTCATGTGTGTTTTGTAGATGCACAAGTGCAAGTGTGTGTTACTATGTGGTTCTTATGTGTGTGCATCTGTACATCATGCATGTATGTGTATTTGTGGGGTTTGGGTGGGAGATTTCAAATTGTGTTTGTATATATGTGTGTGTATACATAAAGAGATAATGCATTAGTTAGTTTACCTGTCACTGGGACACAATTTCTGACACCCACAAGTTAAAGAAGGTGAGGTTGACTATGGCATATGATGGTTTCAGAAATTTACTCCTTGCTTGGTTGGCTTCAAGGAAGAAACACCATGGAGAAAGACATGCTGGATAAACGAGTCTTAGGTTGTGGTGCCTGGGAAACAGAGCAAGGAAATCGTGCCAGACAGGAAGGGGCAAGAGACCAGGCATAGACCCAGGGTCACGCCTCCTTTACCCACCAAAACACATCCATAATTGAGCTCCACCAATCCCACAGGAAAATCCCCAAACCCATCAAGTAACATTGCATTGCAACCACCACAGTGAGAACCTGGACAAATCATATCTCACCAACCAGATATTAGGTTTACCTGATCGTTACAACATTTTGTTTATTACATCTTATGAATATCTAAAATTTTGATCTATGTTATTCAAGTAGAAGTCACATTGTACACTATATTCTCTCTCTGTCTCTCTCGCTGAAGTTGGTCTGATTTCCTTTCTTGCTACCTTCAGCATAAGTTATATAGTAGACTTGCCATAAATGTCTATGAATTATCTCTGAATTTTCATGAGGGAAACTTTTCATAAAATGAAGTTTCTGCAATAATTTGTGGTTGCAAGATGTTAACATATTTGATTATCTGCATGAGAAATGGAACATTTTAATTCCAGACTACCAGAATTATAAATTTATGCTTCAAAAGAAGAAGAGCACCAAAACTGCTGCCCTCAGCAGTGTGTAGACAATGAATATTTCTGCTACCATTTCTTTTAAGTAATGATCCATACTACTGCCATCCTGAAAGACAAGCTGCTTCTGGAAATTGTCCAGAGTTTCAAATTATGACCATTCTAAAGAAACATACACATTCAGACCATCTTTTAATGCATATTTGGTAGGAATATGAACTATCCCTTTGGAGAATATACTGGCAAATTGTGTTTATCAACTGACAGTAGCAAAACTAGGGTGAGAGATTCGGATGCTCCACAAGATGCCTTAGGGAGCAGCTTGATTTGTCCTTGATCCATGGTTCTTCTGTTGGATCTTCCCATTCTGGATCAGGGTGTATCAGTAAATGTTCTTACCCCATTGAGATTAATCCATTCTTTTGTTTTTTTCCTTCTGGTCTTGGGAATTGCTGAGCTGGATCCTTAGCACCTCCCCTGACTTTTTAAATTTTGAGAAAGGATCTACCCAAGTTACTAAATTGCCCAGATGGGCTCAAACTTGCAACCTTCCTACTTCAGTCTCCCAGAGTACTGGGATTACAAGAATGTGCAACCGCACCTGGTTTCATCTAGTCTGCATTTCATTTGTTTCCTGCAACCTCCTTTCACCCTATAGCCAATCTGACAGCATCATCTCTGCTGCAGTAAAAGTTTCAGGGACACCTCCCAGATCTCCCTGTGTTTTCCACACTGATACTTTACTAAATTATTGTATGCAAAACAGGCTTAGACTCTGAAGATATGCAGTGAAACTGTTGTTCCATGTACTATTTATGGTTATAAACACTTTGGTATAACCAGAAAAACTAGAATGTCTGTAGGCTGCTAATCACTTAGTTCACCCTGAGACTTAGCTGTTCGGGCTAGTAATCAAATGTAAAAATTTTTAAAAATATATTAAAATTCATTTATTTCACTGCTTTTGCTATTTCATCTCTGTTTAAACAGATTATCTGATCAGAACAGGGATGACAATAAATTAATGAGTAATGTAAATTTTTGTGTTTATCTGATCATAGGCAATTCTACTGTAGTCACTGCTGTGATGGTGACCTTGTATCCAATTCTCTAAGAGCCATGCAACCTTCTTAAACTCAAATCATTCTTCAACTTTAAGACTGGAAAGATCAATGCACAATTATATTAAAAGATGCAGTAATAAGGTTGGATAGCATGCTTGATCACAACAATTTTCTGGGTGAGGTTAGACACAACCAGTGTTGCTAATAAGGCAGAGAGAAAGGTAGTTAGAGACCTCGGCCTGTTTTTCACATCCATTGGCACTTTACCTGAGCTTTTCTTTTCTTTTTCCCAGACCTACTTTAGCTTTATTCATTTTATCTTTTTTATCTTCAACTGCTCCCATCTAATCAGTACCCGTATAATGCCAGGCCCTGTAATATGCTCTAGGCAACAGCTAGTGCATTGTTGAGTGGTAGTTCTCAAACACTGTTGACATTAACAACTGAGAAAAACGTCGAATAAATGGTTGGATAAATGAATGAATGAATGAACAGTTTCTCACACATAGAGATATTCCTCTATATACCTGTCATAGATTGCTGAGTAGTGCTGTCTCTGAGCCCAGAGCAGGATATTCACTGTGGGACCGTTCTTGTTGACTCCCGGCAACCTCTCTGCCTCTATAGCACCCTAGTTCCTGCTTACTGTCCTGCAATGCCCCGCATCTCTGCCTGAGTCAGCCCTTGGTACTTGCTGCCTCCTTTCTACATAGGCAGAATCACATGCCAGGAAATTCTTGACCAAATGATTCTGAACTCTCAAAATTTATTGATATCAAATCTAAGGTACAGCATACAAAACTCTGCGTCACTTACTTATTCAATCATCCGCTCATTTATTTTTCAAGAAAGTTAATGTACAACGACTAAATACTAGGCTGTGCTACCCAAAGCAGATGTCATGTCCAGCAAAAGGTACTTCCGATCCTGAAAATGGGCAGAGGAAAAGGAAAGTGGGGAAGTTCCAAAGACAACCTAATTGGAGCACTAAGAAAGTGAATATTAGAAAAAGCCATTATTAGGTCCACAAAAGAGTCACATATTAGAAAATACCCAGTGCTTCATTTCTGATGGTGTTGGCTATTTGCCAAAGGACATTTTAAATGTTAGATGAACAAAACATCGGGAATCAAAATAAAGAAAGCATCAAAGAGAGGGTGGTAGTGATTGTATGTATGAGAATTAGACAGAAGTGATACTTTAAAACATAAGCAAACTTCAACGAAGCTAGTAACACTAATAAGAAATTTCCAGAAACATATTTAGGAGAGTGGTGAATTATTATTTTAATTAATTTGTCAGCATTCAAAATGGCATCTGTGGAGCCATAACAGATGTTTTCAAAGAGCTTCCTTCCCTCAGCTGGTTCATCCACATCCACTGAGTAGCCAGTGCCCTGCTAAAGTTCGCTCCAGTGATTCCACATGGTCATAAACTCCAAATGAGTGCCTCCAAATGAATGAAATTTTACTGCAAAATAATTTTGTTCATTTCTGCCAGGCTTCTTGAATGCTTTAAAATATGTCAAAAACACAATCCTTAAACTACTAGGAACTCAACTTCATTACACAGTTATGGTCCCCAATTTTTCCTAGGATGACATATAAAACCTCTCATCTGAGGAAAACGAGGCAGATTAACGTTGCATAGAACATATACAGCCTGGATTACAGAATCACAAAAGCTACCTCTCGAATAGTGAAGCCTTTCTTTTTTAGATGCCTATGATTTCAGGAAAAATTTCTTGCGGCCTAATATTTCTCCCGGTTACAAAAATAAAATCCTACATAACAGAAACAAGTCTTGCTGTCGGGAAATCCAGCGAGGAAGCAGAAGCGAAGACTGTCTTTTTGATTCTCACTGTTGCATCGGCATAGTTCATCCCCAAAACTAAGATCTTGTTTTTCCTCAAAAGTTTCTTCAATGAGCTGGACCTCAGAAAACTGATACAATCTTTCCAGCAAACAATTACTGTAAAGCAAAATATTGGAACTGACTGGCCTGTTTGTATCAGAAATATTTTCATGAAAAGCTGCTGCTGTGTGGAAACTGTTTGTTCTTCATGTATGTCCTTGTCCTCTGTTTCCTCCTCTTCTGTGTTTGTTTCTAATCCTCCTTAAATATAGTGTTTATTCTGTCACTCTCCTACTAAAATGCCTATTACCTAGCTGAGGAAACATTATGCCCTTCTACCGGCACACTTAGCATCTTTCCAGGGAGGGGATTGGTCTGGATGATCCACCTTCGGGGTGAAGGGGCTAAGTGTGGATAATAAAGTTGCCACCCACCTGGAGTCCACAGTTCTGACCCGCTGCTGTAAGATTAGCTTCCCAGGGCTCCAGCGGCACCAGGATAACTGGAGGGTATGCAGAACATTGGCGGTAAAGGAGCTTCCTTCCTCCCTCCACCACCTCTGGGGAGGTGCTAACAAGCATGTAAATGCTTCCTGTAGGCAAGAAGCTGTAGGAGGGTGAGGAGGCTTCAAGTCTTCAAAAACCCACAAATTGGATTATCAATTCTTAAAATGTGGGCCATTATAACAAACTATGCCTGGAGGCTTAGAGTTCAGATGCTACTAAAAGCGAGAAGTGCGGGAAGTATTCCAGCAGCCGTGCTTTTGGAAGCCGTGTTGCTTAGGTGTAGTAGCACAGACTGCAGTAGCTTTCTGTCTGTCTTTGAAACTTAGCTCCAAGCCAGACTAGGTCCTTTGTGACAGAGAAGTTATTTAAGATCTCTACTTCTTGGCTTCCTCTTCTATATATTGTCCATAAAGAATGTTAGCTGCATCATAGTGAAAATATGTAAAACACTATGAACATGAGAACGTGGAACATGGGAACCAGTGTGCAATTGTTACTGGAAATATTTATTCCGTGCATACTATATGGTAAGAAGGTGCTGGAAATTAATGGTAAAGGGGAGGGCATTTGGACTTTGTACTGCAAAGGTTCTGATTGTAATAAAGCTTTTACAGTGCCTGAAAAAGGTGGAAGTCTTAAATCCAGGATGCAATCAGGTAACATTTCCACAACACATTTCTCTTAAACCACCTAAGAAGATTTTGAAGGAGTATACCACAAATCTCAAGCCTGCAGTGATTTGTTGCCATTTCTTTTCTCATTCTGGATAATCACTTTTACTATACTCTGTACGTTTGTAACTTCATTCTTTTTCTTAGAAAAAGACCCACAAACCTATATAAGCTCCAAATCCCCCAAATGTACATGCATTTCTACTGATTTAGCTTAGGTAAAGGTCCCACCAGTTTGTTTAAGATGGCAAATAGATACGAGAGGAAGAAGTAGCATTTTAGACAATGGATTGAGGATGAAATAGCCAAGAAATTTGAAATATCGCAGTTTCCCAGATACAGCTTCAGTAGGGCATTTAAAATTTCCTCTCATTTCTACTGCTTTTCGAGAACTTAATTATACAAGTGTTGGGCCCTTGTTTTAACTATGGAATGAATTCACCCTCTCTTGATTTCTTTCGTTTCTTTCTTGGAAGAGTCGCACTAACAGAGAAGACTCAAACGATAGAGTTCGATGTTTTATTCTCAGTAATGTTGTATATGTACAGCACAAAGGCAATGGCAACAAGGACCTTACTCCTAGGACTTCCATTGAATAAAACATCCTCCAAAGCTTTATAATTTCACCTTTTGATGTGTAATGAAAGGAAACTCTCTACATACAAGTATAATGATATAGAATGAACATACAAGTCATATTACTGAGCAGAAAGCGTTCTTAAAATATCCCAAAGTGAAATGAAAAGCTCATGTTCCTATGGTTTCATTATTTTTATTTATCATTATCAGGGTTTTCTAAATGTGGACAGGTTGAGTACATGTGTTTTACTCGGAAGAACTGCAGAATAAATAAAGTTACTTTGTAAAAAGAACAATGAAAAAGTCTATGACACTGAAGTCTTTGCAGGGGGGTAACTTCAAATGAAGTAATTCAGCATGTAGAATTTGAACTCCTTCAGCAAAAAGTGCTCTGGGCACAGAGGTTGCACGTTTCATTTCTGAAAAGGGGGAAAAAAAAGAATGAAAAAATAAATGCCATGAAATTGTAAATCAAGACTAAGCATTATGTTCTGTCCTGTTCAACCTCTAGTTATTCCACTGGAATACAAGGTGGTGCAGGACATCTTACGTGCTCAAGGGTAGCCTGAGAGAAGACATGGGGTCAGGTACACTCCGAGTCCCCACATATCCTCAGTCCATTACGGAGACCAGCAACCACTGCGCTTCCAAATGAGCTTGAGAAAATTGGGTTGTTTGCCCAAAATGGAGGAAGTAGATGAGAACTGCTCACTCTCTGAAAAGGAATCATGTTAATGGAATGACAAAGAGAGCCTTGTTCATTTAAATACCATAAGGTCCATCAGAATTGGTAACAGACCACATAATTGTCTCTTTTATATCTCAGGCAAATCTTTGCTAAGGGGCTGGTCTTTCCAGTCTTCCTAATGAGAAAAGAAACAGGAAGAAACTCAATTATGTAATATTTAAAGTCCTTCCCAAGAGCATACAGGCTCCCTAACAAATGCAAAACTCAATTACCATATAAATGTAATTATTTATATTGTAAAGCAAACAGAAATAACATCTATCAAATAAAATATTGTGCTAGATGATGCTGATGTTTTTCTTAATATTTTTTGCAGTTGCTTTATAATGACTCTTCATTATTACCTGGATAATTATTTTTTAATGGCTGTGTTAGTAAATCCTAAAACTCCAGATAATTTTGGCGATATCTGTGTCAATACAGCCATATCCAAGATAGAATGGAGATAATGCATATCTGTGTTTTGTATATTGATTTTCAATTTTTTGTAATTTGTGCATTTGTCTAATGAACACATTTATATTTGTTTTATAGGATAGCTCAGCCTGAATTAATTTTAAATTCTAGAATGCCAATACTGTTCATTAATATGTAGATACCAGGAAAGAAGTAATTCATTTTTAACCAAATATTCCTAAGTACTCTTTCACTACATCACAGGCACCCACTGCACTGGCATAAGAAGGTTCAACCTGGATATTGTTGAAATTATCTGACAATAGGTTGAACATGGCTGATAGAAATTAATTGGAAGCACCTGTTCCAAGATAACTGCTTCACTGAGGGAACATTAATCCTCCAACTGCATGTAAATCTTCTTCTAAAACAATAGGAAACACTTCTTTTGTTTGCTTGTTTTTGTTTTTTTTTAATCAGCCTATTTGGCCATAGTACCAGACATTTCTTTGCAACAGTCTCGGCTGGAACCTCTACTTTTATGTCACAAAGAGATGGGTCGATCAAAGTATTTCTAAACGTGAGGCAATTGGGCAGCTTTGTTGCAGAAATCTATTCAGAACCTGCAGGTGTGTCTCCCTGCATTTGAAGTGGGCCCCTGGGATTCAGATGTGATAATGGCCAAGTGGATACATCACAACCCTGGCTATCAATTTCAAGGAAATGTTTTCTGAGTATAAACACTGACTGACAAAATACAAATAGCACTTTGTGGACCCTCTTTTCCTCAAGCTTGAATTGTTCCTTGCTTCTCAGTGCTTCCTGCAAGAAGCAGAGGTCAACTGGTGACCTCTCATTGCCCTGGGAGCTGGGATATTTTCTTCTATTTTTATAAAAATATAGCACTCTTACACTATATATACACAACTCTTTTAAAAAAAGAGACTTTGTGACATGTCCAGAAACACCTGGTTAATTGGTGGATGAGGGGATGAGTCTATGAGCAGTTTTTTAAAAATAGTTTTCTAAAAATATTTTTTTAAAAAACTAGTTCAGTTAATTTGGTTAATTTGAAACCGATCAGCCTTGCAGCTTTAGTCTCTGGAAGGCAGTTATTTCACTTCTGAAATGGCAGGCAGGACTAGACTATGTCCAAACTAGTTCTCTGTTCTGTAAAGTTTGTTTTTGGCTCCTGTGTTGGGAATTCTGCAGATACTGCTAAATCAGGACACATTTTACAAGTTCGGGGCACAGAGACAATTTGGACTCAACTATTGGCTATTATACTTAAGAAGTGTGTGACTGGGGGATTTACTCTTTCCTAATCACGGCTGCAAACAATGCTTGACTCACAGGATGACTCTGAGCATCAGGCAAGATATTGCTGATAAATTCCAGCAAAAAAACCCTGCTCAGCAAAACTTTTTAAATTATTATTTTAAGTTTCTTAGGTCACGGATTCTTAAATTTGCAGAACATCAATTCCCTTGTCTATAAATCAGAAAAGTAATGATTTCCGCCTAAGGTCATTATGAAGAGTAAACGAAAGAGTTCACTTTGTATACTGACTACTTAACTGACATTACTCGGCATTCCTTTTGTTGGGACGTCTTACTTCAGATCCACAGCGTAAAGCAGGAGACTTTTAAATGGGCTGGAGATTTCACCAGATTCGGTCTGCGCGTCGGCGGCTTCAAGGAAGAAACGTGGGGCAAGGATACAAGGGGCAAATATGTTCTTTCAGTTCCTGGAGGCCAGAGCAGTGCCTAGTGCCAGACCGGAAGTGCTGAGGGAGCAGACACAGACCCCACGGTCACGCCTCAATGAGTCACAAAGATGCACACAGAAGTCAGCCTCAGCCATCTCCTGAGTGGTTCCTAAGCCATCCAATATAACACAATCAAGCTTCTTTATTTCTCTCTTTGTTTTTATGTTTTATTAGTACACATTTGTGTGCATGGTACTTACATTCTTTCTGTGGAGCTGATTCATGTACGTAACACATCTGTAAGCTTAACCAACACATTCTACCCTTTCTCAACCGACATCCAGACATGTCTCCTTAAACCACATTTAATTTCCAAATAAGCGCAATAAAAATTAATAATTCTGCCTGATATGCCACAACTGTCCTGCATAGAATAGTGAGCATATTAATCCCCTTATCATCTCGATAATTCCAGCATTGTTCAGAAATTCAAGTCCGAGTCACTCTGGAACAAATTCTTAACTGTGAGTGTTTTTAAAAGTCAAGAATATGTTATACAACACAAGGTATAGTAGCACAGGGTAAAGATACTCATTCCAAAGGGAAGAATAGAGGAATGAGACCAAAGCTAGACCCAAACTCAGTAGACAAATCTTTAAATCTTGTAGCTGCATATCTGGCATCTGAGGCTCATGCAAGTGAGATGGGAGCTCCTGAGGGCTTCCTAGTCCTAGCCCTCTGGCTTTGCTGGCTGCAGCCTACATGATCTCTTGTCTCTCTCTGGGACTGGCTGCACTTAAGGCCTGCAGTTTTCCTCTGCATATGTTTCAATTCTTGGCATCTGTGCTTTCCTGGGTTCTCTACTGCGCCTGTGTTTCATGCACACAATGTCATGCACCTATCCCTTGCAGGCTTCTTGCTTGACCTACCATAGCTTCCTTTGAAATCTAGGTGGATGCCTCCTTGACCCACAACTCTTTCATTCTGAATGCCAGTATAACCAGAGTCCAAGATCTGCTATCAGTACACGCCTGGATACTGAGCACATCCTGGACAGCCCTTCTATAGCAGGGCTCCAAGAGACTCTTCTCAAAAGAAAGGTTGACATTTTTGCATATAAATATGTGATGAGGAGGGTCTAGCTGATTCCTGTGGTGCCCTGAGAGTATCTTTCTTCTTGTTTCTGTAGAAAGTCCCTGTGCTAATCTTTTCAGTGTTCTTACTTCCTTTAGTTCCTACTTTATACATAATTTCTTTTGGGCTAGAATTTAAACCTTTAAAAACTTTATGCTCTGCCATTTGTTCTTGATTCTCCACATAAATATAGCTTAAAGTAGTTAGCAGTACTCATGCCACAACCTGAATGTTGGGTGGCCTTAAATCTTCCTCTGCCAGAACAATAAACACACTCTGTTTAATCTTGGATTCCTGCAAAGTCTCAGGACATGGATAAAATAAAATATAAACCAATTATTTGCCAGAGTCTAACATACATGTCCTCTAGTCCAATTGCCGGTGCAGTCCTTATTCCCAACTGAAGTTCCTGAGACAGGCCTTTGTTTTTCCATCAGCATTCTGATTTTCTGAGTCTGACCAAAATCACCCATCAAGATCCGATTATGACTTTCAAGACCTTGTTTAGCTCACATATCCATAATTTTCCAAACTTCTACAAATCAATTCCAAGCTGTCTAAACCATATTACTGGTATAGTGATAGCAAAGGCCCCACTTCTTTGGTTCCAATTTTCTGTACTAGTTAGCTTTACTGTTGTTGAAAAACTCATAGTTTAAAGAAGAGGTTTACCTGGTCTCAGGCAATTCAGTCCACTCTCTGTTGGCTTTAAGGGAGATAGCTCTTGGTGGAATGATGTGATAGAACAAAGATGCTTAGTTCATGGGAGTCAGGAAGCAGAGCAGGGGAACAGTTTTGGAGAGGAAGAGGTGAAGTATCAGATGTAGACTCCCAAGGTCATGGCTCCATGGCCCACCCAGGCACGTAGATGATTCAGCCTCAGCAGTACCCCAGGAGGTTCTCAATATGCTCAACTGACACAATAAAGTTTAACCATCACAGCTACTTTGTTATGTTTTTCTTTATTATAATTACTGTTGAGGATTTCTAAACTTCAGCCTTACATAAATATAAATGTACTGCTGAATGTAAGTAAATAGTGTTATAATTATATTGTGTAAATAATTACTACCAAGAGATACTGTCATTATCCGACTTTCATTTATAAAATATTTATAAAGAATTGAATCATTTTGGAGAATACATTAAGGAAGTAATGGTATAAGCAGTACACAGGAAAGCTAAGATTCATTCATCTATTATCTTAAATGCCAGGCATAGTACCTGTGCTGTATAACCAAACTTGTCTGCCTGACACAGATTTTACCTCAGAGTTGAATACCAGAGTTTAAGGTCATGGTATGTGATTTTACCTTAATCTTCAGGCGGAGCTGCTTCTCTTATTGCTACAACAGCACATATCTTGGTAGCAAGGTTGAAATTACTAATAAGCAGATTCCCATCATCGCAGTCTAATAAAGATCAAAATGAGAGAACATGGCAATTATTCTCACTTTTCTGTATGCTGGTGTGACACAGAATAAAGAGTCATTGCAACACAAAGAAATCAAATCCAATCAATGCACCTGAACTACAGACTTACTTCCACACAAGAAATATTTGGCCAGTGGCCTTTACACACTGTCAACACTGAGATTGGGTTATTATCCGTGGAAAGGAAAGAATTAACACAACAAAAGATGCCACCCTGATAGAACATGAACTGAATGAGGAAAACAATACACAGGATAATAGCGATGCCTTTTTTATTTCCATGAAAGAGAAATAGCATATTTTTCATTAAAGAAAATGAATTCCTGTGCCATATAATTAGAGGACTAACACAGGGGGACATGGTTTTGGATATTGTTTTTAAATAAGTAAATAGATATGAAATCGAGTAAAACCTTTTGCCTTTCACTTGCCAGCTCCTTTGTCTGAAACAGCACAGCACAGCTCGTCTTATGAGCAGTGACAAAGAAGCAGAGAGAAAGCCTCACCAAAAATGCAGACTTCAGTGACAATGGGATCTGATTTTCCATCCTGAGATATGCTCTTTTGAAGACATCTCTGTAGTTCAGCATTGCATCAGCCAAACAACGTCCATGAACACAAAAACCAAATACATATTCACATCATTATATGTGTGAAAAGTTGCTCCATATGTTCAAGAAACATCTTGATGTAAATTAACCTAAACTTCCTCTATAGATATTTTCAATTATTCATGACATAAATTATGCAACAGCACTGCTAGTGGGTACCTGATAGAATATACAGAATAAAAATATATATTCACACATGTATTCCTTCATATATACATATTCATGCACACAAATATCCACTTATATATATTCATGCATACCCACATGCAACATGTTCATGCAAATATAGATAAATATACACATATACATCAGCAAGCATACACTATGCACACACACACACACACACACACACACACACACACACACATGCCTACGTAAAGGAAGCAAAGTGGTCAGAGGGACATCACCAACTGAGTTTGGAAAACGGGGGGGGGCACTTTGTGTGAGCTGCTTCCTCCTGTTCTCAGGGCCTCCACTGCACGCGCCCCTGAGCTCATGTCCCTTTTCAGTGTAACACTCTCTCTTTCTGCCCCCCCCACCCGTCTTACAGATGTGCTGCAGATGTTTTCTTTACCCTCCTCAACTCGTATGCCAGAGCCTCCCCAGGCCAGACCTGCAGATTGTTCCTCCCGTAACATCTCCTCGGCTTTGTTTTCTTTAGTGCTGGGAAACTGGTCCGGCTCCTTCGGTCAGAGGAGCGTCTGGAGCCCTGGCCAGCAGAGAGCGGGTAGACTGCTTGACTTGAGGAGGAGTAGACTAAGTAGATTGATTATTTTGTTAAATATGAAGGTATCAAAATGAGTTATATTTTGTAGTATTTTCTAATCTTACTAGATTGTAACTATTAATGATGAAGGCCTGGTGGCAATCTCTAATAGAATCTTCCTTCTTATAACTGAATCAATGAGTAAATACCTACACTTACCTGTTATTTTTATTTGATGTTTTAGTTATTGTTATTAATACCCTGGATTTCAAGTTAATATGATTGAAGGTTTATTACAAAAGATCACATACATTTATCTTCTTCAATTTTTATAATTAACATAATTATCCCAATTTTAGAGATGAGCAAGCTTGTACAAAGAAATGTTAGTGATATAAGGTCACACAGCTAATGTATTCCAGAAACTGAGATCTGAATTCAGTATTTGACTACAGAGCTTGTACTGATAGCCAGTGCACTATGCAGCTACTTTTAAAACATTTGCCTGTAAGATTATGATAGGTGCCAAGGGTGGGGCTTTCTTTACCCACACCCAGAACTACTCTGATTCCAACCAGTGGACACTCCCTTAATTCCAGGATCACACACGCTAGATCCAGTCAGCTCTGAAAAGCTCCACCTATGAACACATGGGGCTTTGATCAGGACATTTAGACACAAGCCACAACAGATATATCATGTATATATTTCAATGACTTCTCTAGCCTTTCTGATATATTGCTGTTTTCTAGGGGGTGTGTGGGTATTTCTGTGTGTGTGTGTGCGTGTGTGTGTGTGTGTGTGTGTGAGAGACAGAGAGACAGAGAGAGAGAGAGAGAGAGAGAGAGAGAGAGAGAGAGATTTAAGGCACATGCACACCACAGGGGTCAAGAGAGAGAACTCTGCAGAGATTACATGGTCTCCCACTTAAAATTGAGGAATCTAATCAAAATATGTAAAATATATAGTATAAAATTTTTACCACATCAATGTTTATAAAAGGGTAAATAAGGAAATAATCTAAAAATATAATAGGAAGGTGCTATTTGACCAAATATTAATATACATATGTGGGATGATAAGCTACCTAGCAATGAAAATTATATTTTGAAACTATATTTATCTGAAAAACCTTTATAGCACATTTTCAAGTAAAGAAGGCAGTGTATAGGAGAGATTGCATATGACAGTTTCAAAGCAGGAAGGAAGTACATAAATAGATACAAATAGGTATATAATGTGGGGAAGACTCAGAATAAAATGGCAATGGTAGCTATTTCTCAGGAAGTGCCGATATCAGAGATTCTCATCTTTCCATGCATTTACTTTGTGTGGTAATATTTCAGGTATTTACAATACATATATGCACATATCCACATAGATAGATAGATAATACTAATATTACTAATTATAGTAGTGGCACTACTTACAATAACAAGGGCAAATACTAAGGTTTATTTTAGAAAATGACTTGTGGAAAATCTCCTAATTTCCATCCTTTTCATCCTCGTCCTTGAGTTCTGCCCCGGTCAGGCAGACCCCCCACAGATAGCTCCATGGTCACTACCACGTGCCTCTCTTTCCACCTGCGCAGACACGCGCTCCCACTGGACACCGCGTCCACGCAGATCTTCTCAAGTAGCTTCTTTCTGCTCACGTCATGGCAGTGCCTGACCTTACCGTTTTCCAGCCTCTCCTTCCCAACACCAAAGTTCCGTTGTTCCATTACGTGCACTTAAGCTTCCCTAAGCGTCCGCTGCTCTCACTGGTGAGGGAGTTCTATCTTCTGTCGTTTGTCGCACTAGAGGAAGGTCAGAGAGAACAGGAGGCTGAGTGGATGCTTCGAGGATGCGTGAGATCAGCCAGCCTTATCGCGTCGTCTATCTAGATCCCTCGCTTAAAATCATTCACCAGATTAGAAACAGGAAGCAGAGAGGTACCTAAAGTTTCTGTGTCTCCTTACTGCTTAAATTTAATCCTGCCATCACACAGCAACAAATCTTTCATCCGGGGCAGAGAGTGAGAATTAATGGACATTTGTAATCCATATTCAGTGCATCTTACTAGTTCATTTTCCTTATGGGTTAGTTCTGAGTATATTGGCCACACAGTAATGGGCAGCTGACATGATTTGCAACGAACACCGAAGTTTTGTGAATACACACTTTGTCTTCCCTATTAAATGAGAATGTGAATTTCTAAAGCACAACGAACAACAGAGATGACAGCAGTAAGAGGAAAGTTTCTGTGTAAGAAATCAGGCAAATCACCTATGAGACAGTGAAGGTGTTAAATCCTCACTGATTTATTTCTTTGACCCATAAATTGGAAAAACAATACATTTTGTTGTAATTTTAAGTATGAAGTGAATAGTGTTTTAAATGTTTTCCACAGTGTCTGGCACAAGGTAAGATATCCACCGATTATTAAATGTCCAGTAAGCAGCAAGATGACCAACCAGAGTGATACGGGATATATCCCTGTCCCAACCCATGGGATGGGTGAGTGTTACCTTCTATGGCAAAGGACTGACTATTGGGTTGGAGATGGAGTTCAGTGTGGAACACTTGCCTGCCATGCATAGGGCCACTGAGCTACATCCCCAGCCCAGTACTCTTATAAGACATAGAGAGAGGGAGCATAGACCCAGGTGCACAAAGAAGAAAAATAGAAGTGTAGGTGATAGGAACATAGACATGGGGTTTAAGGTGATATGTCTATAAGCCAACAAGTCCCTAAGCCACCAAAAACAAAGCAGCGAAAAGCAGATTTGTCCTAGGTCCTGCAGTGTGGGCACAGCCTGATATCACTTTGACTGAAACAGGAAAATTGATTTTAGATTTCTGGTCCCAGAACTAGAAGAAAATACATGTTTGTTGTTTTAATCTACCAAACACAGTAATTTGCTGTGATGACAATAAAAAAAAAAAACTAATACAGCTTTTATATCTGCTTTAATAAAATCCTAAAAGTGTGGAAGTGCTCCTGCACTTGGGTAAGGATAGAGGCTGAGAGAACTTGGGAAAGCCTGACAGCCAAGGCCTGCAATTCCTTGCACAGGACGTTGGTAGAAATAGGAATGTTGGAGATTCTACGAGGGCTCTGAAGGAGGAGAAAGGCATGGTGGAGAGGTCTTCTACCCGCCCAGAGAACACAGACATTACCATAAACTGGGTATCGGTGGAAACATGAATGATAAAAGTACTGCCGTCAAGCACTCAGAAGAAATGAAGAACATTTTGTCAGATACTGAAGGACAAAACAACCTTGAATAGCAGCAGAATATTTGGCTGAATTGGGTCCTACAGTTAGGATAAAAGTAGATAGTATAGGAAATAAACTTGAATATTTCTTGGAGATTTCCACATCAGGTGTCGAAGATGCAGTGTGGTTATAAACGGAGGAAGGATCTGTTAAGCAGGAAGGAGTTGGAATCTAAGAGTGTTAGAAATCCATGAAACATATAGGTTGAAAAAATAAGCTATAATTCATGCTCTTCAAAGAAGTCCAAGGACGTAAGGGGAAAACAATTCCATAAAGAGATTATGGCCAGGTGTGGTGGCATATGCCTATAATGCCAGCACTTGGGAGGCTGAGACAGAGAGGTGGTTGTGAATTCGAGGCCAGCCTGGTCTACAGAGTGAGCTCAAGACCAGCCTGAACTGCATAGTGAGACACTGTCTGAAAAAGATGACAGAGAGAGAGAGAGAGAAAGATTAAAGGCATGTGTCTTATGAATCCATGCAGCCATTTCAGCAGGAGTGAGGAGCGGAGATGGCCATATGCCTAGAGCATCAATGGCGCATGCTCTTTCAGTAGTGGAGCCTCCGAGACACACACGGGAAACCAGAAAGTTTCTGAGAATGTTGCATTAGAAGTAACACTGACAAACTAGAGTGACAGGGATAGATAGCGGAACTAATGAAGGAGAACTGCCACACTTTCTGGATTCTATAGACAGAAGGTAGGGTGATAGAAATGCTCAGCTGCAGACACATACTGTCCTTCAGGAAGAAAGAGGCATGACTCCAAGGACACAGCCTCAGAAAAGAGGCCAGAGCTGCACTCCCAGATAACCTTAAGCTACAGAAGATAAGATTATTTTCAGATCTTAAAACTAGGTAACGTTCCCTTGCTGGATTTTGAATTTATTGGAGATAGTAACTGTTGCAGTCCTTCCATTTTCTCTAAGGATGGGAATGTCTATAAATATTTACGGTTCCTGTCCTACCTCTGTATTTTAGAAGCAGGTAAGGTTTTTCCTTGAATTCGTAAGTCCACAAACACAGAGAAATTTTGGCTTCTTGATATCCCATGGCCCAGTTAATGCACAAAATTAACAATAACTCATGTGTCATATATAAGGTAATGAAAGAGGTATTTGGATATAAACACATAAAAAAGGAAAAGACACAGAAGAAAAGTCCACATGAAGGGAGAGGCAAGGATTAAAGAGATAGGACTGGGACCCAAGCAACGCTGAGATTGGCACATGGCCAATTATATTTGGAGTCTCTAGGAAGTGTGCCCTGTCTCCACCTTGATTTTCAACTTACAGCCCCCAGAAGTGTAACCAAATACATTTCTGTTGTTCTAAACCACTGTATTTGTGGTAATGCATTTTAGCAGTCTAGGGAGCACATACAACTCTCATGTCCTTATAGTCCGCAGAGAGTGAAATAGATCTTTGTCCAGGAAAAGCATAAAATCTTGCCAATATTGTCCTGATGTCCTTATGCTTTAACTCACATATTACATAACCATGTGTTGACCAAGGATGGATTGTATATAAAATAAGTCCAGAAAATTATAATGGAAATGAAAAATTCCTATTGCCTAGTGATACAGCTCTTGTAACATGGTCACACAACATGGTCTTCTTGTGTTTGTGGTGATGCTGGTATGAACAAACCGTTGCTATCAAACACATCACAGCACAGCATATACACTTCTAATACTTGATAATGATATCAAATAATTATTATTAATTTCTGTACTGGCTATGCTATACTTTCTGCCATACTTTCACAGTGTATGCCTTACAAAGTGAAAAAAATAGTTAACTGTAATAAGATTCCAGGAAAGCCCTTCAGAATATTCTAGGTGACTTTGTTATCATAGGGGGCAACAGCTCCATATGTGTGGCTGCCTGAAGGGCTTCTAGCAGGGCAAGATGTGCAGCTGGAGACAATATGATGACCCGGTGTGGATCTAGGCTGATGTCTGTCTGTTTTAATTTTTAACAAGGAAATTTAAAAATCAAAATAAATAAACAAGTAAAAAGTGGGCTGCATCACATAGCCCAGATGTACAACAGCTTACACCACTGAGATTTGGTGTATAAATGCATTCTATATTTTTACGCATGGATGAAATCAGCTAACGACACCTTTCTCAGAGCTTGTCCTGAGGTGTGGTGGGATCGTGGTTTATTTCCAAAGATGCTATGTGTGCTTAGCAAATATTTGCTGACTTCAATAAAAGTTCACAGAATGGTCAAATTAGTGTCACAGACTTCATCAAAATATCCTCGGAGGCCACATTTCTGAAAGGCCATCCTCTTCCTCTCTTTCTTCCAAGTGCTCGTTTCAAGTAAACACTGTACCCAAAACAGGTTTAAAAGTGTGACTTGATGGATGGTTACTCAGCAGCAAAGAACCACATTCAAACCCGCCCCATGACAAGGTCAATATACAAATCAAACATCAGATTTCCCTGAAGTTCTCCTACGACCTTTATAGATCACAAGCTACTTGTGTACGCCACAGAGTCAGGAAAGGAAATGGCCCCTCCCCCACCACGCATCTCAGATTATTCTTGGCGTGGAGAAATTCTTTGTTCTGCTTGGTTAGGCTTGGTTCAGACTGGCTTTAAACCCCTTGCCTGGTAGCCGAATGTTGACAGAGTTTCTGTCTTTCACCAGAGGGGAAAGAAAACCTGTCAAAACCCACAAGGAATCTTTTTCTTGTTTTTAATCATCTCAAACACTGCTGAATACTTTATATCTCACAGGAGCAGGATTCTTTGTTCTCACTGTTAGAAAGCGAAGGGGAGGGGCAATGCAGTCTGCTCCAGCCTGCAGCAGTTTTGCAAGAAAGAGAGACCAAGCTCCTTCCCACACCTGTAAAATGCTTCCTCTGAGGATGATTCGACTCTTGCTTCATTTGGCCTATGCCCAGGTCTTGACGGAATTTGAAAGGGCAACTTAAAACCCAGCCGAAAAATGCCTGCAGTCCAGGAGGAGTTGGTGTATCAAGCCTAATTATGTAGCCTAAAGATCGCATCCAAATGGTGATGAAGCCAAGACTTGAAAAACAGCAGTGTGAATGAGGCGGGTGTGAGGGGGAGAGCTGGCAAGGCACCCTCACTGTGCAGTGGAGAGAGGCAGTATATTGAGAACATATGGAAATGAAAGGGTAGTGCACAGAGAACATGGCTGTTGATAAAACTTTGGTATCTCTTGTTTTAACACTGTATTTTGGATTTCTTATTTCAAGTTAAAATTATATAAAGATAGTATCTTAATAAGGAGGCTGTAGATGGTGCATTATTTGTCCAGGTAGTGGTCAGCTTTCTTTGCTGAGACCAATGTGTGACGTGAAGAATTTGTCAGAAGAAGGGTTTCTTACGGTTCATAGTTTCAGAGTGTTCAGTTCATAGTCTCCTGGATCCAAGGCAAGAACGTGGTAGAAAGACATGGCAGTGGGGTGCTGCTCATCTCAAGGCAGTCAGCAAGCACTGAGAGCAAAGCAGATTCCTGTGGAAGAGGCCAGGGACCAGACTGAGTCCCTAAGCTCACTCCTCCATAACTCACCCAGACAAACCCACAAGTGTGCTTCATTTATATGCTAGTTGATCTGATAAGCAAGCTTAACCATATGGCCATCAGGAGAAAGCATGGCTAACACCTATATTCCAAAAGACAGGTTAACAAATGAAAAGAATCTCAGATTTATTTCATCATAGTTTTATAAGATGCATGAACCTTCAGATGGAAGACTCGAGGAGCAATGAGAACTATCTGTTTTTGTCAGTGAAGCATGAGGAGAGCAAAAAGGAAAAATGTTTGGGCAGAAAGGGTAGAATCTAGTGCTAATAGGCTGAGATAGAAACCCAGCAAGGCGTGTCCAGATTTCTCTCGACCTCTCTGTGCAGCATTCCTTTATTCTGAGTATGGGGCAGGACCCTCGCTGGAATGGATATCTTATGTCCTACAAAAGAACAAGATGTGCTAGAGAATTCCTCTGTGGCCTACTCTTACACAGAAAGGCCGGGCAATGTTAGAGAAACAACTTTGAATATACCATTGTCTTAAAAGCATTGTTGCTTCTTATGACCTTTATAGAAATGTAATTTTAATTTCTGTAGCTGCCTCAATGGAGAATGAGGAATGAGAGACAGGAGGACAACAGAATGTCAGAAGGACATTTTGCTTCTGAGGTTTGTTCTGAAGTCTTTTTTTGGGTCATCATTTCTTCTGAGCCCCAGTGTTATTCTCCCAAATTTTTTGGGTATACTCTATTCCAAGTACAATATTAAAAGATCATATTTATAGCTTACTTTCCTGCCAGAAGAAATCAGATAGGGAAAAAAATTAAGGCAAGTTAGAAGATTTCCTGCAAATCACACTGTTCATAATCACTGGAGACAACAGATAAACTGAGGCTCACCAGCTTCACAATAGATTATATTGTCCTTTGATTAAACTTTCTAACTCTATTCTTCATTGAGAGTGAACATTTTCTCTTGCATGTCATTCACAAGAAGACTTGCTATCAGGAGTCTTGTCAGATGTAGATGTGGTAGAATAACAAAAGGATTCAATTAAACAAGATTTCATCAAATATTTTAAGATACTGGGTGAACACCTAGCACACCTAGTCACCTCCTTGCAGTCTCCCTGGGCTAGAGGGAAATGAATCCTATGCATTATAGGTGCTTTCTAAAGTTAATGGGAATCTGAAATATGCATAGTTATTTTCAAGTACTCTGAGAGCTGCAAAATTAATAAATAATTAATATCCTCCCTGTCCTCAGAGAGCTTATAATCAAGAAGGAAAGAGGAGGACCTCATGGAATAGTACAGCACAGTGGTCCGTTGAGGACAAAGCCTTTGCTTGTTCTGATTCCACTTCCTCTTCCCTTCACACATGTTCATGGATGTTACTGGAAAGTAAACATGAATTGTTTTTCCACTGGTAATTGTCCTCTTGGGTTTGTAATGGAATGATTCACTTTATCTGCTCTAGTAGTACCCTCTAGCTTTCCGGCTTTGTCTCTGACTGTCTCTGCCTATTTCTCCAATAGGCAGAGTAGCTCTTGTGAAATCGTTTCAATATTAGGGAATAGCATGAATCAATTATTCATAGTTAATTCAAGCTGAAATGATACATTTCAAAATGAACATGGTGCAAAGGCTTGTTGGATATAGGTAACAAAGACTAAGAGGCAAAGATTCCTCTCTGTTTTGCAAAACCAGGAAAATTTTGTCCTCCACTGATTCATTCATTCAAGAAGGAGGTGACAGAGTCCAAATCAATTAATACATAAGCAGCCATTCTCTCCCTTACCCCGCTCATGGCCAGCCAAGTAGAATTCTTACCTTTGAACTTTAGACGTGCAATTTCTGCTTCTTGTATAATTTCTGGGTTTTTACAAAATATGAGGAATGAGAGAAAATGAGGCAAGATGGATAGAAGATTTTTAAAGTAAATAGTGTTTACAGAAAAGACTGAGATGAGGAAATCATATTGAAATGGGTGCTATGAGATAAAAGGTTAAAGAGAGAAGGAAAAAGAACTTTGTAGTGTTAATTAAATGAAGAGTTTTCTTCTCTGAAAAATGTGAGCTTACATGTATAGTACAATTTGAACTAGGTCTGCCTCATAGACTGGGTTAACGTGACCAGAATATGACTCAGAAACTGTACCACTTGGATCCTACCTTGCATTCAGCCACAACAGACTTACCACTTTCTATGTGGAGGTCTTATGCTAAGCAATGTATAAGGTAAAAATCAAGTCTGGCATAGTCTCCAATCCACAGATTTTATTCTCCAATGTAAAGACAATGAAACAGATCTGTCACAATTATAGTAGGACTATAATTTGCGAGGACACGTGTTGCTATACAAACATGGTTTTATTTATTCTTTAGATCAATCCTGTGTGACTAATACTATTAATCCTAGGAAAAAGTGAAAGAAATGAGAAAAGAAAGCTTAAATTCTCTTCAAAGACATCACATGAGGTCTACAGAGGAGCTGGAATCCGATACATAGGTCGACCGGGGTCCAAAAGCATCCTCCTTGTACATGAGAATGGCTGAAGATGGCTAAGATATGGAAAAGAATTGAGAGCTTGGAACTGTCGGGAAAGGCCAGCAGCCATGGACTGGGAGAGGAAGGTTAAGAAGGAATAAGTAAGGTGTTCAGGATGACGGAGAGACATGGGCCAAGATCACAAGATGGTGTAGTATTTCCAACCTCTAACAATATGCATTAATAATATCAAACAATAATGAAAAACTCAGGACCACATATAATCATGTGTCTGTTATTTTTGAAATACTCATTTCAAATTATGGCACAGATAATCATTAAAATGGTGAAGAGTTTTCAAAATTATGAAGCATTGAGGCTTACCGGTAAGTCTTTGAAAGATAAGAGGATAGGACATCTTAGATGGAGTTCTTAAATAATGCTTCTGGCCCACAGCTCCAGGGAAAAACTTTGTGTTTCAAGGTACACACCAGATCGTGCATTTTGGTAGAGCTCAGAGTGAGTGGAACTATCTAGAGCTGTGAGATAGGAGAGCACTGTAACTACACTGGTGTGGTGGAGCTGTGTTTATAATCCAGCATGAAGGAGTAGAAAATTTATGGCCTTATAGTGAGGAATGTCACTGTGTGACCATGCTTCATGTAATATCTGGCTCTCTATGTGTGGAACATCTGCGGTTAGACCAGGTGAATTACATTATGATCACTAGGAACACTGATTCCTATTTATACATACAAACCTCTTTTCCAACACAGCCATTTTTACTACTAAAAACAATAAAGTGTTATTATATTCATCTTATTATTCTCATAATGTTTACTTGTCAAGCTGAATTTCAGCAAATTTAACCAACACACTTGCGATCACCCATAAGCATGGACAGCCAAAGCAAAGCTTCCTGGCATCAAACTTTACATAGAAAGTGACGATATCAGAAAAGAGGGTAGTTGATGCGTTCACATTCTCTCCCTAGGATCTCCTTCCAGCTATCTTCTGAGAATGTTTATGTCTGAAACAAGAGAAACTGTCATCCAGCCCTTAACTAAGAGATTATTGTTCATAAAAAAGCCTGAGAGGCATTGAAATGTACCTTTGAAAGGACATTCATTACTGGGTTTCATGAAGATTGTATTCGTAGAAACACAATTTTTTTTTCTAAGGCAGGATGAAAACCCTTGGTAATACTATCAAAGAAATTTCAAAAGGCAAAGTGAACATCTTAAAAGATTTTACTATTTCCTGAACAAGTCCACCTTGCCTCGTGATGTCTCAGAATAAGAATGATTAGAATCGAGAGCCATACGAAGGAGAGGCTGCGTACGCGCTGACGTGGGAAATTTTATTTTCCTGGAAAAGCAGAAGTACAGCACAGCGCTTCCTAGCATCGTGTGCTACTCTGAATTATCATCGGGTCCTTTAACATGTGAGCATGTGATTTAACCTGTGCGCGGCTCCGTTTCCCAGCCTGGGGATGACGCCGATCTCCGTGAAATGTGCTGAAGAAGTGCAGCAAGGGTCTGAAGTAGCTGACAGAGTGCTTGTCTGCGACACGAGGCTGTCTGTGGACTGAAAGAAGTCAGTTTCACTAGTACAAGGGCCTCAACGAGATTTTTAAAATCATGCTTTAATTAAATTTGTTTTTAACTGATACACAAAACATCAATGAGTCATGTGATGTTACAACACTTTTAAGTACTTTCTAGTGTTTAAATCAGGTTAAACATACCATCTCCTCATTTATCATCTCTTTATGGTCAACTCGAACAAACACAAAATCGTTTCCTGTTTCTACTTTCCCCTCCTCCTCCCCCTTTTCCTTCTCTTTTCCTCCTTCTCTTTCTCTTTCTCCTTGTTATTCTTTTTCTTCCTCATTTTTCTGGGCTGGGGATCCAACCCAGGGCTGTGTGCCTGCTAGGCAAGCACTCGGACACCACAATACACCACAGACTCTTACAGCTTCTTGAAATGTACATTGAATTACTGTTATCCATGGTCACCCTACCGTGCACAGCACAGCAGAACTGCTTACTCCTATCTAACTGTCACTAGTACCCACTGACCAGCCCTGCCCCATCACTTCCTCCCCCATTACGAAGAGATTGATGAACCACACGTTCATGTACCTCATTTCAAGGGATATTTAATCAAAAACATTTCAGTTTGATGTTTATGACAGTAAAGGTGGATCTCTCATGTGAGCGAATACAAAGTGAAATGTTCCATGCTGCCCATTATTTTTCTGAAGATAAGAAACTGTTCCTTTAAATTTGTACTATTGATTATATATATGGACGCAAGGTTTATTAAAATTAGGTGACTGACTTCATCATATCAATTTTCATTTAGGGACCTGTGGTCAATAAGATGAGATTGGCTGTATCTTCTATACCAGTTAGAGTTTCACGGGCCTTGATCTGTGATTCAGAAGCAGCTTCCTTTAGCTGACAGTCAACAGAAGCTGGACTGAATGACACGGATGTTAATCAAACTTTGCTGGCTTTCCAAGCTGTGACTGTATTTGAGAATGAATGGACATAAATGCCCTCTCCTGTGCCAAATGTAATTTAACCACGCAGTATATTATGGTTATTGAAAGTTAAACATCCTAATGAGAATGGTCTGGGCTTAAATTCTGGCATTATTATGTACTGGTGCTTGTCCTGAGACAAGTCCAGCTTCAGCTGGGCCTCTCCAGGCTTCAACCTGCTCATCAGCATACTGGGCAGCATTTGTCCCTCAGTTGTAACTTTGTTTGGAGGATTCGATGACATAATGTTTTCATAAGAAAAAACACAAAACACTGGGGATGTAGCTTAGTGGGGGTTCATCCTCAATTCCTGAAAAAGCCACTTACAGAAATACTTCAATAATTGTTTCTTCACGGTTATGATTTTAACTGTTCCATGACATTGAAATGCTTAGCAAATATTCCATTTAAGAATTTTTATGCTGCAGATAAACACATTTTTATGTTTTAGGAGGTGTCAGGGTAAATAAAATTATAATAGTTGTCTTTAATTCCTTCTTTTTAGATTAGAAACTTCAAAGACAAATGGCCACCAAAAATGGGGTCATAAATTTGGATCAAACAATCGTAACATTCTTTTAAAACATTTTATTGCACTGAATAGTTTTAGCAAATTGTTGTAAAGACAGTGATAAAGTCATGAAGCAGGAAAGGAGATAGAAACGGATCCTCTAACTAATAGAAAAACGGTAAGAGTGGAAAGGAGAGGGGTATAAGACTGCTCAGATATATCTCTGGTTGGCAAGTTTTGGAGTCTCCAAATGCTTCTTCTTTCCTTGGTAGAGGTGCAGCACAGTGAGACAGGAGTGCACGAAAATTACAAAATCAAGATTTTTCATGTGCCCATGAGAAATCTGCTGGAGGTAAGCAGGGAGAAAGCCAATGCTGAGTGTGCAGATTATCTGGCAGCCTGACTTCTGCAAACGAAAACCAGCAACGGCACAGGAAGTCATTGCCTCCCAAATACGGAGAATTGCTCGGAAAGAGAACTGGAGCTTTCAGAGGTTCACGCCCCACGGCCCTGCTGCAACACAGCACCGCAGTAAATGATAAATGAACACTTAGTGAACTGAGAGCAGCGCAGCGAGCCAGCTCTGCAGACACAGTGCAGAACCCTGGGAGGGGAGGAAAGGAACAGAACACCCACGGAGCAACATGTGCAGTTATATTTCTTTTGTTAAGTCATCATATGATTTATTTTTGAAATTCTAATGAAGTGTACTACCACGAGCAAAACTGTAAAATGCAGAAAAATAAAAAACACATCTTTAAGAGATACTGTTTTATGATTTGTCACTTGACTTAGCTACTTTTCTAGCCCGTGAGTCCAGGTACTTACTTACGTCTCCACTCCCCCACGTGTGCAATGACGTCTTCTTGGCATGTGAGGGCAACAGGTGAGGCAACGTAGAGACTTAATATCACCCAGGGCCTGGCACAAAATAACTGAGTGTTAAAACTAGTGGACCCGATCGTGAAATATATTTTATTAATGTATGTGTAAGCTTATCTAATCTTCTTTTAAGTATAGGTAACAGATCACAGAATTCCCTTCCTGGGTATACATTGTGTATTCTGCTTTTTGTATTTTTATCATAATCAATTTTAGATATTGACAGAATCTGTTGATAAATATTACATTATATAGCTACATCGTATCCCATCAGAAGAATTTCTCAATCTCCTTCAGTTCCTTTAACTATTAGTAATTTAGGTTGTTTCCTCTCACTGTCTCATAAGCAAGGCTCCATGAAGATTTGTCCATAAAGTCTCTCTTGCCATACCCTGAACCTAGCCACCTCCATCCCAGCTGCCTCCTCTCTACCCACCATCACCCATGCAGCTTTAGTCACACAACATCCCCCAGCAGGTTCTGGTTTTAGTCTTGCCTCTGAAAGCCATTCCATTTCACTTGGAATCCACTTGGTCCATAAAATGATCTCGACATTACTCTATGATTTTATGCCTTGACATTTTTCTACCCTTCCTCCTCAGGGCCACCAAACTCCAGGCACAGTGCCTATATGCCAGCACCTGTCTTGTCTCAGAGCCTTTTCATATCTCTTAGTGCAGTCTGGCCTGTCCTCCTCCCGCACCCAAGTCTGTGTGATTACCCACTTATTTTTCCTTAGGTGGCAATTTAAACATCTCATTGCAATAGAACCTGTCCTTGTCTACAGCACACAAAGCAGTCCTCTCTCCCTTATCCCTTTATTGGCAGAGTTCTGTACTAATAATGAGTATTCTAAATTCATTCCTTCATATTCTTCTTTTCTTTGTCGCACTATATTGCAAGCTCCGCGGAGGCAGAGCTTACAGCTGTCTTATTATATCACCAATCTCTACTATGCAATGTGCCTGATACATTGTTTTGTGCACAACAATTTTTTTAAGCAAGTGAAGAGATATTATTCGGTCAGATATCTACAGGAATTCTGCAAACACATCGATAAGCAGGAGAGCAAACACACAGAAATTTGAGCCAAACTTTGTTCAAGCAGAAATGAAACAAGAAATACCAGACGTCTTTTAATATTCATGAAATGTTAGCTTTCTTCCGGCATTAAACCTAGACTTCACCATCTTGCAAATGGCCAGAACGCCTAGTAAATCAGTCTTCAGCCAGATACAGAAAGAACATAGAGAAAGGATTTCAGCACAGATGAAGTGATTACAATCACGGCAATCTCCGGAGCACCCAGGTGATTTCCAGGTAGAGCCTCCTGGAATTTCAACTAGGTCCTTTACAGTGCTCTAGCTGAGAAAAACAACGCAGTTCAAGATTCACTGTCAATAATGAATTCTACTGAGAGACGTGGCTTGAAAAATGCACACACCTTCCGCATTCATGATTTGGGTGACTTTAGGAAGAGAACTGCCTTTTGGCACTGGTGTCCTTTTCTTGAATAAAGTTACATATTTTATGTTTCTGTTATAATTCCTTTTCCTTGCTTCCAGAAAAGAAAGATTCAGCTTGTCTTGCAGTTTGCCACACTGAATCATTTTGATTTGTCTCATTCTGTTATTAATAGTGATTTAAAAGGAATAAAAATCAATATCGAACATTGACCATGATCAAACCACCATAAACTGTCTGCCTCATTAAAGCCAGGTTGCAGAGACTATTTGTAATAGACTCTGGCTTCAGGAGTTTACTATCGGGCAAAGGAGTGATTTTGTTCTGCGGTCAAAAAATTTCATTCATGGTGCAAATCACTTTGCTTCCAGTCATTGTACAAAAGCCTGAGTATGTTTATCAGGGATTTTGGATGGTTCCTGCTGTCTCTGTGCCAGAAGCTTTGAAGAGAGCATTGTTCTTGTGCAGTGAATTCCAGTTCAGGACAGAAAAGACTATTCCTCCTTAGAATGACTCCTTTAGAATCAAGCCTGCTGTGTAGGGTTTCTAGGGCTGGGTATCCATTTAGTTTTGCTGTGTATTTGTGCTGTGTGTACATGTGTTTGTGTCCACATGTATTTCTTCATCCTGAGATGTTGATGCTTATTTCAGCGAGTGGTCTGTACTATAGCTCATGAACAAAAATGTGACAAAAGGCCTTGTGACTTCAAAGCTTCCGTATATTTTCAGATAAAGTTGCCTTCTAACTCCCCTGCCTGTTCTTTCTATTCAGAGAGCTTCAAGTCGGATGCCAACGAGAACATGAGGACGCTGCTGCGTTCCCAGGAAGAGCTGCTTTCACCACCTTTGCAAAAATGTTATTTTCATTTCAGACAAAAAACAATTTCACAGAGCATTTTACACCAGACCATCCTGAGGGGGGCCGGTCTCACTTCCTTGGTGATAGATTTTACCGGTTGCTACCAATAAGGAATCATTTTGCGATGGCTGCAGAACTTGAAACCTCTGCCACTTTGAATCCAGCTTTCAAAGGTCCTTTTGCAAGGCCTGCCAAGAGAGAGCTTGTGTGTGGAGAGCCAGTGTTTCATTTGCAATTGAAAGAGACAACTCCTATCATTGAATGCGGTTTTTAATGGAAGGGAAAGAGCAACAGTTGGAAAGGAAGAAACTCAGTGAAGAGCTGAGGAGATACTGTGTCATTGCTCTTGAGTTTTATTTTGTCTTAAATACTCAGTGCCTGTCATGGATGCCTTGGTATAGGACTGTGGGTAGCTTGAAGTCAAACTTGTAAACCAGGTCACTGACACTAAAATGTAGCCAGTGGTTTTTCCATATTTGAAGTGAGCAGAGTGGGCGCCGCCCCCACCAAGCAAGCTTAAGGACCGAACGACCTTTAGTTCGTCACTGCAAGAAAGTTTGGCTTCTCAAAGGAGTCAGACCAGTTTTGCCACAAGACAGAGAACTTGCCAAGAAAGCCTTAGGCAGAGGCAGGAATATCCAACACAGGAGGAAGCACAATATATGCAACTGGTGGTGAAACAGGATCTGGAATTTAGGAAAGGAGGTCACCCATGGCCAGGTAGAAACATTGCAAGGGTCGGCAAGGGAAAGCAGGACAAAGAGCTAAAGCTCTATGAGAGAAAGAATAATAGCTTCTTCCAAACGTGAAGTCAGGAAGAGTGGAAACATTTCAACCACTTTTAAAGGGTTTATACAGTACTTTAAAACTTTACACATAACAGAAAGGTATTAGTGGAAAAGAGGCCATGTGTTAAAAAGCAATTCAATTACTATCACCAACCAGAAAAACAGGTGCAGTTTCGTCCTGCCGCTAAACACCCTGATTTTATATCCAGATTGTTAACTGAGGTGGTACATTTCTATAATGAGCACACTGAGCACACAGAACTGGGGAGGAAGTGCAGGGCTGAGTGAAGGGGAAGTGCAGGGCTGAGTGAGGGGGGAGGAAGTGCAGGGCTGAGTGAGGGCCTGTGCTACTGCCCACAGTTGTGAGGCTTGGGCACAGGCAGGTCACTCTCTGGGCCTGAGGATCTTTGCCTTCTGAGAAAAGTGGTGTAGGGGAAAGAAAGTGCCCACCTTAGACCCTCTAAGGTGGGCCAATGGGTGAGTGCCCTGACTCGTCTGCTCAGCAGCTGTGTGATCTGACCTGGCAATTTCACATCTCTGAGCCCAATTTCCTTCTCTTTTGAGTGAGACAAGCAGGCCTATTTGGCGGGAATGGGTGTGGCAGATTAAGAAAGAATGCCTGGGTATGGCACAAGTAGGTACTAAGTGATAGTTATTATCCACTTAAGGAAGAGACGGGTGACTTTTCTGATTCCTTCTAGCCCTTACAAGTTTTCTCATACCTTCCAATTTTGTTAATGGTTTGAAAATTTCAAGGACATGTATATCCACTACAGTGACACTGAATAAATGGGACTCTTCCTGTCTCTAGTAGGGTTGTTATGATTTCACCAGTTTATTTGCAAAAGAGAACAGAACCACTGGGCCACAGGAAAACAATATGCCTATGAGAGAAATTAGTTCCCCCATGGGGACTTTCCAGAATATTGCCACTGTGCGTTCCTGCTTTCAAAAATGTTGCAAGATAAAGCACCTTCTCTCTCTCTCTCAGGATGTGACTTTACAATCCAATTATTTTTACTGTCAGGAAGCATTTTCTTCATTCGTAGTCAAAACTTACCTGATTAATTTCAGCTTGCGCCTTACTAAATATTTCCTCTTCTCACTGATTTGCTGGACACGTACCTATCTAAAACAATCTTTCATCCGTGTATGTTTGGGGGTCATTTTAGTGTATCTCTTTTGTCAGTAGTTTTCTTACAAAAACATGAGTGCAGTGTGATTTTCCCCTCAACATTTGCTAGACCTCTTTGCCACTGAGAATGTATGAATTAATTGGAATGCCATTGTCTCAGTTACTTTTCAATCCTTGCTGAGACAAAATACCTGACACAAAAAGCTAAAAGAGGAAAGGTTTATGTAGCTGACAGTCTGCAGAGGTCTCAGTCCATAATCAGCTGGATCCCAGGCAGGTTGGCACATGGCAATAGTTCAAGGTGGCAGAAGACAGCAAAAGCAGCAAGAGCTAAAAACGGAGGAGCAAGGTCTCTTCCTTCCCTTGTATTGTGGGCAGGGTACCCGCCCCGAGGGGGCTGTAGCACTCACAGCACTAGATAATGAACCAATCATAAGCTCTAAATTCAGCATCCTCCAAAACGCGTGCCCCACCTCCTGACTACCTGAGGCTTTGGGTGACATTCAGACAGAAACCATAACAACCACTAACACTCTCTTGGCCCCAAATCCCTCAATTGTAGGATCTGAAGAACAGGAAAAATTTAACGGTAAAGATCTGAGATAGGAGAAACTGGTTTAAGAGGACAAGAAAATCTTCTAAGATTCATCAAGGCATCACTTGATCTATATGTTGCACATAATTCCTGGTGGATCGAGGGTCACCAGACCATCTAGATCTTCATTTTGAAGAGATACTCTCAAATCCTGCAAAGTATGAGCAAAATCTTATAGTTAATATCATAATTAAAACATAAACTATGTTTACTGTACCTTTCAATGTGAGAAAAAAAATCTGAATTTGGAAAGAATTTTTAAGACCAGAGTGAAATCTGAAACACTTTGTTGTCTTTTATTGCTGTTTTGCTTTTCTGGTTGGTTCTATAAATACTTTTTCTAGACTACTTCATTTTTACTGTTTTTTTCCCAGATATCATCAGTTGAGTTTTTCTAGTTTTTTTCCTCAGATATTATCAGTTGATTTATCTAGTGATTACTGGAAAAAATTAGAAAACAAACATAATTGACTTTTCATATAACTAGAAGTTAAGGGTCAGGAAAGGCTTGCTGGTTGGTACTGTTTTTTTCCCAGATATTATCATCTGAGTTTTTCTAGTTTTTTTCCCCAGATATTATCAGTTGACATATCTAGTGATTAGTGAAAATAAATTAGAAAATGAACATAATTGACTTTTTGTATAACTAGAAGTTAAGGGCCAGGAAAGACTTGGTGGGTGGTGGAAGCAGCGACCAAGGATGCCACCCAAGACACAGATTCTTTTCATTTCCCCAAAAGTAGTGATGGATCTGATCTCTTGTTTATATCTTAGCGCTGGTAGCTTGATGAATTAAGCAGTTCTAGAGATCTTACCACAAGCACAAGGTGCAAAAGGGATTATCTTTTTTAGAAGCAAATAGATTTTCAGGGAAATTTCAAGCCTCAGTGAGTAGTGATGGTTTCTATGCCCATCCAGTAGCTGGTAAAGGCCACTTAAACCAATCAGCCTCAGGCATGAGTTTGTGTGGGAGAGTAACAGACGATGTATGTATATTGGGATAAAGGACTTTCTCGCTGGACCTCTAGCTGCTTGAGTTTGCAGAAATAAACTGACCAAAGGCAGGTTAGCAGAAGAATCATAGGAAGTATTAACATACACTTGAGCACAGGAGACCACAAATGTGAAACTCAAAGAAGGGCCAGCAGACTGCACTGTGTTCCCCAGGATGGAAGGCGGTGGGGCCTTAGGACTTGAGGAGATGGCGGCAAGCAGTTACAGGAGGACAGAGGGAAGGAAATGCGTGGCCCGCAAAAGTTTTTGTCCAATTAAGCCAAAAAAGACTCAGGGAAACTTCCCCAGATTATGTGGCAATCTCTTTTTCCTGTAACTTAACTAATGAATATTTCCTATAAAGAAGCAAATTTTCTTTACAAAAGAGCAAGTTTTAAGGGTTATTCTCGTGTCTATAATTTATCTGCACAGACACCTCAAAATGTGACAAAGGAGTATATTTTGCCATGGAAATAGTCTAACCTCCCACACTTACAGATACTGTAATTGTGACAAAAATCAATTGGGGAATGAATACAGGGTGGAAATCCAATGATGTCTCTTATAGTAGGACAATATGAGTCTTTAAGCTGTACGCCGATACCATCACCAAGCCAAAAACAGGTGATGCTTTATCTGTTTTAGAGCAACATCCATGGAAGGTAGCTGCTCTGATGGTTTGGAAGAATGTTTAATTGTAAAGAATCCAGTAGTTTTCTTGATCTTGTCATTGAGAAGCTGTTTGTTTTATTGTTTTAACTCAGAGTTCCTTGAGAATATAGTTTATGAAGTTCTCAACCACCTTTTCACACAAGCACCATAGGTTATTGTGCTGTTCCTATGTGTTTTTATGAAAGAGGAAAGAGATATTTATTGAGAAATCAGTGGATTAGGATCAGTCTTCACACTCAGCATTTTAAAAATACACCTTATGCATTTCCTTTATTGAAACTCAGAATTAGTGTCAGATACTGTTTGCTATGTAGCAAACAGTACCCTTCCCTAGCAATATCTAGCAAATAGTACCCTTCTCTTTAGAAAGAAGTGTTCAGCTAAAAGCACTCACTTCCCCTTCTCTCTTGTCACTGGGTGACCATCAAATTTGGAGTTCTTGCCTGTACAAGACACAGAGAAGTCTTTCAGGGTGTCCGGGAAAACCAAATGCTGCTCTGGTACAAGGCCCATTTCTTTCAATTCCTGTTATGTGCATTTACTCTCTGCTATGTATATTACAGTTATTTTAAATATTTCCTATGTACAGTCTACAGTCACATCAGTATTTTAATTTGCTTTCAAACATGAAACATATTTTAGAAAACTCAAGAGAAAAGAAGCCTCATGGATTTATCCAGTTTTGAGGTAATTTTTTTTTTTTTGTACTGGGACTCAAACTCAGGACCTTGTGCTTACCAGGCAGGTGCTTGTGCCACTGAGCTATATCCCCAGCCCCAGTATTTATCCAGTTTTGCTGACTGTGTTTTGTCTTCCTTTCTGATGTTATACATTTCCTTCTTTCATGGTTTCCTTCTGTTTAGAAAACTTCCTTTACCCATTCTTTTCATGTGGCCATGATGATGACAAGTTCCATGGGTGCTCAGGGACATGTTGGAGCTTTGTGCAGCTGGAAGTATAGATTTCCATCACGGATGTTGCTGCTATGGATAGGACCACTGCTCTTTCTGCGATGTTGGCTAGAGTACAGTGGTTATAGGCTACAGGTTTGCATTTCATCAAGCTCTCTTATCTTCTGGCTAATATGAATAACCTTTTATTTTCTGGAGATCTTTTTCACTGACCTCAGGGTTGCTATTCTCTAGGCTAGAAGCATGGACACATGAGAAGAAAAAGCTGGAACTCACCATCACATCATTGCTCCGGTCTTAAGTCCTGCCTGGGCTGCACTGTTCTCTTCAACTTTTCAAATTTTCTTAGGATTACCATCATCTTTCCTTGTACTTTGAGGGTGGAGTGGGAGAAAGGTTGTCAACTGCATATTTATGGAAGCAGAAATCATTCTGCATATAGATTTTAAATAAGCATTCCAGATGTTCCTAGACAGCCACATGTTCACAGACCTCATTTGGAGTATCTTCTGTAGATCTTGAAACTGAAGCCTCAAAAGACCAAATAAAAAGTACAAACGTCAGATATTCAGGTTGCAAAACATAAAATCTATGTTACAGCCTACATCTCTTGGCTTCCATTAGAACATTATTTTCTCCTTGTGGCACTAGACAAAGCTGCAAAGACTAAAAGGAACGAATGTGCCAATTGCACTGGCATTCAGAGATCAGATAGTTTAGCTAAAGGTAGTTCATGGGTTTAAAGAAAAGTGAAGCCACAATGTTTTTAATTCACTTGCTGCTCACAAGCTGCAGTGTAATCTCCTGAGTAGGATTCCAGGCAACTGTTCCAAGCCGGGTGTTGTCTGTACAGGAAAGAACTTCTTGGAAATTAAGTCAATACAGTATATTGAGGGTATTGCACATAGCCAGAATAGTCTGATTCATACACAGGGAAGCTTCTCCAGTTATGTTAATACTCATTTGGCAGCTGCCCCTATAATTGCTATGTCAGTTGGTAGACATGCAGGAGATGTTAATTCTTAGCAAATATAGCTATTCAGAGCTCAGTGTCAATTGTTTCACCTTCCACAGAAACAGTTCTTCAGATGTCACTGGCACTGGGGGCAGGAGATCTATATTTCATCACCACTGCGGAGTCCTTGAATTCCCCAAAGTTAAATCTAGAGGGGTAGGAAATGGCACGAGACCAAAGGTAGCACATGAGTGCATCTAATAAAATACGGGCATCCTTCAGAGGCCGCCAGTCTCTGATTGGCCCTGTGCACAGGTTGTACCAGATGGTGCTCTCGTGGTTTCCATCAGGGCAGAAACGTGAGGAAGAAGGGGAGGGGAAATAGAGGAGAAAAATAACACCAGTGTGCAGAGCTGAAAAAAAATATGATTGCATAGCTAATGACCCAGGGAATTACACAAAGCCAAATTCATCGGAACCCAGGCCACATGCAGGCACATGCCACAACTTAACGATAAAAAATGAATTGTTTTATTTGCTGCATAGTAACTCATGATGTGGTAGTAATTCTTCTTTCTAAATCACTAGCACAGGAGTCAAGTCATAGGAAGATGGATGTAATTTGACGTCTTTAATTTTTGAAAGGGAATCGAGGTAGCAGGTCTTGGCCTATTTAAGAAAGTTAGAAGAAAGTTAGGACAATTCAGTAAATGTTATATTGATACTCACTTTAACCTGTGGAACTAGTACGCAGCAACCCACAAGTTGTTGCAGGCAGCCTTTCTGCCCTCAAAATATAGATTCTGCATTCCTTGGAGGGAAGGGTCAAGCCTTGCTGTCCAGTTGTGGCCATTTAACAGCACTTATTGAAATTCTGCCATGTATGTGTCCCTGCTTAACGACCTGTGATAGGAAGATGAAAAGGACGCTGCTCCTGCCCAGCCTGGAAGAACTCACACTGTGTAAACATTGATTGCGGGTGGGTGAGTGATTGCTATTCCCTACAGAGACCCTGATGAGGTTTCTGAAATTCTCACTTCCTTCCAATATAGCTGTGAAAGCTGATATTCAAATGCTAGTAGTTCGAGTATTCATTCTGGAATTCATTCACTCAGCCATTCATCAACTCTTTATTGAATATTGGTTATGTGTCAGGCACTGTCCTTGTCACTAGGATAAAAGTGGGAAGTAAAATTTTCATAGAATTATAATATATGGATATATGCAAATATAAGCTATTTTTTTGTTTTGTTTTGTTTGATGTTAGAGATTGCAGTCAGATCCTCACAACCATTTGTTTTTATTTTACTTATTTATTTATTTATTTGGTGTGAGAAATCGAACTCAGAACCTTGCACTTGCCGGGCAGGTGCTTGTGCCACTGAGCTCTATCCCCAGCCTCACAACCATTTGAAAAAATACACAGTGCAGGGCCAATGATGAGGGATGGTGTGAAATTCTGTCTCATGGACGGAACTTAGTGATGGAGTTATTAATGATTATTAGGTTTGGGAGCAATGCATAGAAGCGTTAATGTCTCAAATATGTATTAGCCAATGAAGAAAAATGTGAAGCGGAAGCTGGGTGCAGTGGTGCATGTCTCTAATCCCAGCACCCTGGGAGGTGGAGGCAGGAAGAACCTGAGCTTGATCCCAGCCTGGTCAAGCTGGGATCTTAAGAAGACTTAAGAAGTTTCTGTAAAGTTTCTGTAGAGACTTAAGAAGTTTCTGCCTCAAAGTAAACATTTTTTTTAAAGGGCTGAGGACATAGCTGGATTAGAAGGCCCTGGTTCAATCCCCAGTATCACACACACACATACACAAATAAATAAAGCAGATGCAATTATTATGAATCTTTAAAAGCATATTTATATAAACTACATTAGGGAAGTGCCTTAGAAGTTTGGCAATAAAAGACCAAACATTTTAAGTTCATGTAATTGGTTGAAATCTGGCCAAAAATTCATAACAAATGCCACTCTTTCCCATCTGCTGGTTTATGTAAATGAGTCAGTGATCTCATTTAGTCTGCTAGGAGACAGGTGTCTCTATTGCTAAGACAGCTATTTGGTTGGCACCTAGCCCTAGTCTCAAGTGAAAGTTTTTAATTTAGCTATGGGGTAAGGTTCTGTGAAGGTAATGACTGAGAATTGCAGGACTAGGGAGTAAGGCCAGAACTGGAAATTGTCGTGGGTTTGGGTCTAGTCTGTCAGGGAACTAACTCAGTCATGACAAATAATATTCGAGACTGCTGGCTATACCTGACTACCCCAGTGCAGAAGATTTGCCAGGGAGAGACCTCAGAAAGAAATTTTGCTGAAGATTTTCAACTCAAATTTTAACAATACCAACCTTATTGGATAGAACATATTTTTTCTGGGTTTTGGTAATCCATATTACATATAATAGAAGAATGAAAGTATTTTTGTAGCCCTTGTAGGGAGAGAGTATCTTAGATAAAATAGTACAGTTAAGAAAATCCATAACTATTCACAAGCATCTATTATCAGTAAATGAAAAGAGCATAGATCATAGTCCTTTGAGTTTGAATCATTTTCTTGGCACTTACTTAGACTGTAATCCTGAGAAAATCACTTTCTGGTCACATTTTTTTGCAATCACAGAAAGGAGATAATAGTATTTCCTAGCTTATAGGATTGTTTCGAAGACTGAATGAGCTAATGTATGTAACACACTTAGAGCAGTGCCTGGGATATGTGTTGTATACAAGTTATCTCATATCATTGTATTCCAGAAACTGTGTGGAGTCAGTTTTTAAAAGCCCACATTATTTAAATCTGACGTCAACTCTTTGACATGAGTATTATGCTTTGTCACTTTGTAGGGAGGACAGCAAGCTTCAGGATAGCAAATAGTAGTGAGTAATTGAAAGGGCTTACTAAGTCTGCCTAGTGATAAGTCAAGCTCTGTCTATGGTACCTGCTTGTTATCACATAGCTTAGACGTAGGTATAAGACAAGCAGCATAATTGAGAATTTCTGGTTCTCAGTTGATTATGTCTTTATACATTTTAGAGAACTAAAGCAAATCCAATTTCTGATTTCATTAGTGCAAAGGAAAAGTAGTTACAATTTAGTAAAGAATGCTAAATTATCCCATACTGGCCATGAAGACTTAATTTTCTTTCTTCTAAAAAGCTACTAATTGATACTTATCTAAACATGTTTTATGCTAAATCCTAGGGTCATAGTGGTAAACAATATGGATAAGGCGGTGGGAGACTATTTTTTTATTATTTTATTCTTTTGAAATTTTTTTCATTTTCGGTCTTCACTAAATTATGAACTTGGTTCTTACTCTGTAGTCTTCATTTATATGCATACAATATATTTGTCCATAATTATATCATAATAACTGTGACCATGACCTTTGAAATATTATCATTCAGAACACTTAAAGTAAGAGGTAATTTTAATTATTATTCTTTGGAACATTGCTCATTAAGATCTGTGCATGTTCATTCCACTCCTGAGGAAATACCAGTAAAGTGGGGCTATCTTCACAACTCCATGAATTCCAAGCTTCTGAAAGGTAGACCCTAATGAAGGAACTCATTAGAGGTCTATGAACCAGGGCAGCGGCATACACTGAAGCTCCCACATCATCGTTCATATTAATCTGATTAACTTCCCGGTCTCATTTCCACAGTGCAGGGATCAGGAATTTTGGCAAGCAGCTGGGTAACAGAAGTCCCTCCCCAAGGATCTTGTAAATTTCTGCCCATATGTTCCCTGTAAAATTGCATTGCCCACAGCTTTCTTCCCACAGTTCATGTCTGGAAAGGTGACCAACCAACCAAATCTTGTGACAAGGCCCTTCAGCCTTTCAGGAATGCAAAAATGGATTCACACTGTCATCTCTTGCTGAGATATACATGAATTTTATTCATAGTATGAGCACTGAGAATGATAAAATATTAGACAAGAATATTAGTGCAAAGATATTGTATGATAGCAGTCTTTTAATACACGAAGTCAGTTTTGAAGGGACCTGGTGTCATAAAGCATGGTAAAAGATAATGCCTCTTCTATATTCCAGGATAAAACTCAGAATGCAACATTTCAGTATGTGGAATCTGATGTAATTCTCTCCCAGTGAGGGACCTCCAGAGAATAATCAATTGACACTGATTAATTTGTAGTATTCCCACAAATACTATTTTTGAATACTGTCAACTAAGGCTTGATTCAAACACTTAAGATGTTTCAAATGATAGCAGTCCTGGGAAGGCATTTTCCTTCTCTGATTTCCCTGGATCTCAAGATGGAATGTCTTATATTTGCCAGCAGTGTCCACCATAATAAGTGAAGATTCCCCTCTTCTGAGTAACTCATAGGAGCATGTGCTTTGAGTCAGCATGGTGCCCTTTTTTCCGGTTTTCAGGCTGAGTTAGTGTATTAGATTTATGAAAGATCTGGTCATGGGAGTAAAAATTGAACATTTATGTTAGTTTTGTGAATTAAGGAAAGCAATTCCAAGAATATGCCTTTATAAAAACAGTTCATTCAGAGCTTAATTGCTTAAAGGAAGAACCATGGAAACTACCATCGGCAAACCATTATAAACTACCATTTGCTCAGACAAACAGAAGCCATTATGCGTGACATGATAAGAACGGGCAAATCTACTTCCCAGAACCCTTTTATCCCTTGATGGAAAACATTTCATGCAAACTAAAGTGTGATGGTCAGAGAGCAAACCTAGTCTAAACTACTGTCACTCCTCACCATGGTTTCCTAAACTACTTTGGGAAATATACACAATATACAAATATATCTGATTTTGTGGCCAAGTATAAGGGTCCTGAGGTTCTCTTTGAATCCTTCCATAAACGTTGCTGAAAAAATGTCACCTAATTGATTTGCTACAATTCCTGGTGTCCTATTTCCCTTCCACAAGTCATAATCACTGATAGGCATAACTGAGGTGAGCAAGTAATCTGGTTCTCCCTACATGTCCTGATTCTAACAGAGAAAGTCCAAATCCCAAGGAACCATAACTTCTGGAAGGCTCTGCCTGTTGGTCTTCCTACTTGCAGCAAATTGAAATTAAGTCCCTAGGAAGAAACTGGCATCTCCTGAACTTCTATTCCCACCAGTTGAGCTGAGTGTTTACCAAGATTCTGTTATGCCAGAGTCTGCTAAACCTGTTCAAATTGTTTACTTGTTATTATAACTACATAATGTAATTAAATATAATATAACTTGATGAAATACCAATCTGAAAATAAAGAATGGTGTTGCTATAGAAACAAGTTGGAATGTTTTAAAAAGGCTCAATAAAAGAAAGTAGGTAATTTATATATGTGACAATGCTACATATGATATATATATATATATATATATATATATATATGTTTCAAATATTTCCAAGTAAATTTAAATTCTAATTCTTTTTAACAAAAACTGAAAATGGAAATCACAGATTGCTTATGATGGGGCTGGTTTGTGCAAGATACATGATAGAAACGTTGACTGAATGGCCCATATATAAAGAAAAGTTCTTGACCTTGTATCCCAAGATTGCCTTGTACGGGTTATAGTAGAATAAGGAGTTGAAAGCATAGTTCAGTAAAACACTGGCATGGCTGTATAAGGCCCTGGGTTTGATCCCTAGCACCATAGAAATATATGAGGCTTGCATAATTTATGACTCTTGTTCTAATCTTCCTTAATTAACTACCTACTAATCTGTACTTTGAGAAAAAAGGAGCTTTCTGTTGCTCTCAAAATTATTTTCTGTGTTTCTGTGTTGTACTGTTCTTAAATTATCCTCAAATGGTAGTAAGATCCATTGAATCTATTGCTTTCTATCAGTCTCTCTACGGTGCCTTGTATCACAGAATGGAGAGCAACCAAGACATAACCCTGGCTGTAAGAGCTTTCGTGCACTGATCAGGTCTGTTTTTACTGCTTCCCATTACCTTACAGGCTTCCTGGCAAATATAAAGAGAACTTGGTATGAATAATTTTGAGGAATGAAGAACTGGTGAATATATGATTAATGTCATGTTCCTACTCTCAAGCCAACATAGGAAAATGAAACATTACATTATTAAAAATTAAAATAGATATTATTTACGATGGTTTTTTGGAAAAGTAATAAGCACCTATCCTATTGTAGCATTTAGAGAGATTAGAGAGAGGATGAAGATATACAACGTACAAGGTAAAAGTCTGAGTGTATTCAACATTCAATGAAGAAGATGGAGCCAATACAAATGAAGCAGAACAGACATTAAAAACAGGTACAACTGTTATAAATAATAGTGCAAGTAATGAATAATGAGACCTGAGGGTAGTAAAGGAAGTGATCAATGCAAACTAGGTCTTGGAGTGAGATAATCTGAGAACAGACTTTAGAATCAGACCTGAATTAAAACCTAGACTCTGACACTTAGCACTGACTGATCTTGGGCAAATTGTGGAACCTCTCTCTCAGCTTCAGTTTCTCATCTGTAAAGTGAAGCTCTTGATGCTTCAATAGTTACAAGGATGAAAGGTAGAAACATATTTGCATATGTTACGCTTAGCCATGAGTTTTGATCTACAGAAAGTCCTTAAAGACCTCTGAGCTAAGTACAAAAGAAACAGGCTGTGAAGATTTGAAAACATTGCAAAAACAAGAGGCATTTGAACTTTCTAAAATGATAATAAGATTGGATATGAGTACAAGGAGGTGGACAGAGGACAGAGAATATGAGGGAATCTGTTTCCAAGCTCAAGAAGAGCAAGAGGTATACAAATTCTGGGAATGTCCATGTGAAAAGAGGGGTGCGTTCCCTAAGAAAATGGAGTGGTTATGCAACATGGTGCACAATAGAATTGCTTTAAAATACTGAGACAAATATGTTTATTTTACCTGGAATATTGGCCATTCTATTTCAGAGTGTGACTTTTTAATGAGAGAGAGAAAATAAGAGCTTTTTGAAAAGATAAGGCAGCCATGACAATGACGAAAGAAGTCGTAAGGGAGAGAAGAGAGGGCAGCCAAGGAAGAGACGCCATCCCTATAGCACATCACCTGCCACTGCCTACGCTAGGACACTACTGCTAGAAAATGTCTGCATGTCTTCCTTTGATTCTGACATAAAGCTTGAAGTACTTAAGTAATTTGATTTGAAAAAATCCTTCTTCTTATGCAGTGTGCTTCTACCCACCTCATTAATTTTGATTTTATGGCCAATAAAGTTTCTGTTATTTCTGCAAATTTCCTATCTGGTTAGTCTCCAGGAGTTCTTCCCTTTTTATCCTGTGTCTGAAGGTACTGATTCTTGTCTCAGTGCTCACCCATTTCTTTCCTTTAACTTATTTTGAGCTTTTTCCTTCTCCTAAAGGCTGTGACCAACAACATAGTTCTGTCCGTGACAACCCGCATAAATACTTCCAATTCCCTGATCTATTGCCATACTCCATGTTATCATAGACCCCAAATATAGCAGGCAAGACAACAGAAACAAGGTGTAACTGAGTTAGATGACTTCTGATTATGACAATTCCTTAAGGTAATTAACCAGGTGGTGCTGGTGCTGGTGCTGTAGTGAGGGTCAAGCAGAGCATGTTAAAGAGAGGATCCAGGGAACACTTTTCGATAAGATTATATTTGAAAGGGACCTGGAAGAGAAGGAGGAGACTATGATGTGACCCAGGAGCATAGTATGTTGGCAGGGACAATAGTTACAAAGACCCTGCAGCTGGGGAGCTTGACTTCTTTGAAAAAGAGTAAGAAGAAGTATGACTGGAGTTCAGTAGGCCGATGGACAGGGTGGAGCGGAAGACGGGAGCCAGCGCTTGAGGACTGTGGGGCACAGTCTAACCTGATCCTAAGTGACAGAGAAAGTAGAGAAGGCTTTTAAGAATAGGCTTTGAGGTGCAGAGCGATTCCACTGGCCATTGGAGATGAATTTTCTAGAGCAGAGGGAAAAAAGGAGCACATACATTTGATAAGCTGTTGTCTGTCCAGGCTAATATAATTGTACCTTAAACAATAAAAATTTATTTCTTACATTTCTGAAGCTCAGAATTCTTTGAGCAGATGACAGTGTGGCTGGGCTCTGCTGAGGGCTGTGCTTCCTGGATTGGGAATGGCAGCTTTCTTGCTGTATCACCTCATGGCAGAGAAATAGTGGAAGATATCACCTCCTTTGTGGATCTTTTGTGAGGGCACTAACCCCACTTATTGGGGCACCACTATCTTGACTAATTACTTCCTGAAGGACTCACCTCCAAATACCCAAATCTTTGACAACAGCATTCCAACATGTGAATTTTGGAGAAACAGCTGTATTCAGTCTAAAATCAATGCTACTGGTATTACCCTGTCTGAGAAATGATGGTGACTCGTGATGAACTGGTAGCAGTAGCACTTAGATGGGTTAGGGACACATACTGAAGAAAATGGAAGGAACTATGACATGATTTGTTGATGGAGTGAAGTAAGAGAAAGAAGAGAACTTAAAGATGAGTCCTCGGCGTTTGCTCAAAGTTTCAATGGACCGTGATGCCTTTACCATGGGAGAAAAGCTCTGGATTTTTTGGGTAGTTCTAATTTGTTTTAATTATGCTCAGTGAAACATAGATCTGTTTCAAAGATATGTTAATGCTCCAAAATACCTACCCAACTTAAAAATTATTTATTTTTTATTATTATATTGTAAATCAGGATTTGTTACTTGTTTTTTCAATGAGCTACATAGTGAATATTTCGGGATTTTATTTGTTTGTTTTGAGACAGGCTTTTTCTATATAGCCCAGTCAGGCCTAGAACTTATGGCAGGGCTAGAACTCCTGCCTCAGCCTCCCAAGCTCTGGAATTATAGGCATGTGCCACCCTGCCCAATCCACCCTTCAGGTTTGCAGCCATAGTGTCTTTAGCCTTCTCCAGTATATAAATGAGTGGGAGATGCTGTGCTCCAATAAAGCTTTATTTCCACAAACAGGCCTAGACCATAGTTCGCCAGTGTCTGATACTTGCGGTAGGAGAATGATCCTCCACATAAAACTCCTAAATGTTCCGAAGTCTTATAATCCCTCAGAAACGTATTCAGTATGGAGATGGGGGTTTCAGAAGACTCTGAGAACTAAGCGTTTTTTCTTTTTACACCCATTTCATTTTTACCTCTAGGGATTCCTACAAGCATCTAATTCCATTTAAATCCTGTTCCAAATGCACAAATGCACAAAATTTGAAAATCTAATATTAGTGCTTTAATTGAAATAGTTCTGTTGTCAAGCATCAATTTAAAAGAGCAGATAAAAGGCCTTTTAAAACTGAGTGGCAGAGATCGAATACTTATTGTTATCTCTAATTTATTTCAATCGTTCCAAGTGGCATTTCATTCTTCTCATTTCTTTTCTAAATTACTTATCATTGACATGTGTCATTGGAATTTGACAATTACTTCTCCTTTTCAGGGGTCAGAACTAGTTACCGCCTGTACGTCATGAAGAATACAAACCCTGTTTTCTAAAGGTTATTAATATTTACTCCCAATTGTGATGCATTGAAGTAGTTACTTGTAGCCCGCCTTTCAGGTCCTGATAACAAAAAGGACAGAAAGATCAATAACCGCATGATGGACAACTAATTGCTTTTGCTTCAACCTGCAACCTGCCATCCCTCCCAAAGCTCACTCCAAAGTCCATTTGACACTCTTGTATGCTTTCAGCCTTGGATCTTAACAGCTCAGACTCCAAATTGAGTAGAAAGCATATATTAAAAACATTTCTGTCAATAACCTAGATATATGTATATGTACTTCTCAATGCTATCCAGATAAGAAATTTATTGGAAGTAATTACTATGATTACTATTAAGTATTGAGACATTATTCTTCTTGGTAAGAGTGATGGTCTACTAAATTCTATTTAATTACTTTTTAATGTTTTTAATGATTTAATTCACTACTACAAAATCAAAGTTTCATATTGCAAATGCATTTATTAAGTGCTTATTTGGCACTACACTATTAGCCAACACTATTATAGGTCATGTTCATGCCCAAAGGCTTTATAGCTGGAGAGATAGCTCAGTGGCACAGTGCTTGTCTGGCTAGCACAAGGTCCTGAGTTCAATTCCCTATAGCATCTGTCTGGCTAGCACAAGGTCCTGAGTTCAATTCCCTATACAAAAGAAAAAAAAATCCCTCCAAATGACTTATAAAATTAACTTACCAGATCTTTAAACAGCATAAAATACCCATTCCTATTTTCCATATGGAGACATAAAAAAGTGTCCATAGGTTCATGATAAACATTTTTGCATTTCACACTTGTCAACTTCTTGATCTTTGGCAAATACATTTTTTTTCTTCCTCATTTTTTCTACCTATGAAATAGGGATAAAAATAATTACTTTTTCAAGGAGTTTTTTAGAAGATAGAGGACGTTAATAATTTAACAGACTTACAAGTGTACCTTGCATATATTAAAAATAGTTAACAATAAAGTAAAAGTAAATTGTCCAGGGTCACGATGAACAGCAGAGTCTTTATGTACAGTCTACTGTGGAGCATGCAAGGATGAATCAACACAAGAGGAAGAGCCAGCAAATATATCAGCTGAAATGTTTTCAGAAAATTCAGCCTGGTTTGGAATTTTACTGAGTGGAGAATTAATTTCCATTTCATAAAGTAAGACAGAATTTGTTCCATTGAACATCTCTTGGATCCATGGGTAAAAATTTGTAGTTGGCCTAAGCAGATGAGAATTAAACTGAATATATGAGTTGTTCTTGTTTATATATATATATATTTTAATTTTTGCACTGAACTAAAAGTGCTTTCATCTTCTTATTAAAAATGTTCTGCAAAGGCCTAATGTGGTGATGCATACCTAGAATCCCAGTACTTTGGGAGCCTAAGACAGGAGGATTGCAAGTTTGAGCCCAGCCAGAGAAACTTAGCAACTTAGTGAGACACTGTCTCAGAATAAAACTTTAAAAACAAAAGAGCCTGGGGATGTACTCAGGGTGAAGTTTCTTGCTTCAGTCCGTGGTACCGGAATAGAAAACCACTAGTAAAGAATAAAGACTCATTTTTGCAAATTAAATATTGAAACCTTTCCTATCCAAAGGCTGGATAATCATCCGCCCAACTCTGGATAGATAATTATTAAAATTAAAATGACAATAAAATAATAACATCAGTTGAAATAGATAACACCAAACCCTTGATATTCACAGTGTAGCTGTTCATAATGAAGCAGTTGTGAAAGTAATTTTTATTCTTGAGATTATATGTATATTTAATTGAAGCTCACATCCTCAAAGATTTATTTATTTTACAATTTGAAAAGCAATTAATTTTAAAAGAGACAGAGTGACTTTTACAGGGCTGTACTTTCATTCTTTTCCTTCTTTATTTTAAAAGTAACAGAACGAAAACATATTAACAAACAGATAGCCCTTTACAAAGTAGCACAAGAATAGTACAAGCAATGCTGAATTACAGACAAGGTGACAGGGAATTCACAATGGTTGTTGTGTTACATATTGATAATTTCCAAGTGCATACTCAGGAAAATAGTCATGCAAGATTGATCCAATAATTAATTATTAACTGTTCCTTTCAATAAAGTGGTAGAAGTCAGTAGTACAACTGTGCTAGCTATTCATATACATACATACATACATACATAATTATCCCTTTCTTCCTTTTGTCTTTTCCCTCACCCCAGTTGTTCTTTACTTTTGAGCAGTTTCCTTTCATTTCACAATGTTTGTCATACCTCCTAATTTTTATTCACACTTTCAGATTCCTACACTAGTGATACAATATGTTGCCTACATATATACGTCTGATTTATTTCACTTATGAGTATGGTCTCTAGTTGTGATCATATACCTATAAAAGCCTCAATTTTATCTTTCTTTATAGTTGAGTAATATTCCATTATATAAAAATGCCACAAATTTTTTATCCAGTCCTCAGTGGATGAACATTTGGGTTGCTTCCACGATTTAGCTATTATAAATTGTGCTGCTATAAACATGGGGACACATATATCACTGTGATATGATGTTTTCAGATCTTCTAGGAAAATCTAAAGAAGGGGAATAGCTGGGTTGAATGGGACCTCTAGACATAGTTTGTTGATTTCTTAATGCTAGCCATTCTTACTGGGGTGAGATGAAATCTCAACGTTGTTTTAATTTGCATTTCTTGAATGACTAATGATGTTGAATATTTTCTCATGTATTTATTTGCCATTTGTAGTTCTTTATCTGAAGAGTGTGTGTTCATCTCAGATGATCATTTCAGAATTGGGTCTTTGAATTTGGAGATGTTGATGTTTTTTAATACTTTATATGTTCTAGACAGAAGACCTTTGTCCAAAGCAAAGCCAGATTTTTTCCCAATTTGTGGATTTTCTTTTTACTCTGCTGGTGACCTCTTTAGATATGCAGAAACTTTTCAGTAAGATGAGGTCCCAGTTGTTGATTCTTTGAAGCATTTCAAGGGCAGTTTGTTTTTTGTTCTCAAACCTTCTGCCTACCTGTATGTCTTCAAGATTTTTACCTATTTTCTTTTCCAATAGATTTAGTGTTTCTGATTTAATATTGAGATCTGTGATCCATTTTGACTTGAGTTTGGTGCACTGTGATAGACTTGGGTCTCTTTTCAGTCTTCAGCAAGTGGCAAGCCAATTTTTCCAGCACCATTTATTAAAGAGGCTATCTTTCTTCCAGGGAGCTTGCTTGTCCCCTTTGTCAAAGATTAGGTGGCTGAATGTGTTTGTGGTTGTGGCTGCATCTTCCAGTCTGTTCCATTATTCCTCAGGTCTGTTTTTTAGCCAGTACCATGTTGATTTTATTATAGTAGCTTTATAGTATAATTTCGGGTCAGGGATTGTGATTCCACCTTACTTGTCTTTGTTGCCCAGGATTGCTTTTGCTATACTGGGTCTCTTCTGGTTCCCTATGAACTTTAGGAACGTTTTCTCTAGATCTGTGAGATACACTAATGGTATTTTAATGGGAATTGCATTGAATCTCTACAACTGTTTTGGTAGTATGGTCATTTTCACAATGTTGGTTCCTCCTATCCATGAGCAAGGAATATTTTTCCATTAACTGAAGTCCTCTTTGATCTCTTTTTTCAGAGTACTGTAGTTTTCATTAAATAAATCTTTTACTTCTTTTGTTAGATTGATTCCTAAATATTTCAATTTCTTGGATGCTATTGTGAAGGGTATGGTTTCCTAAATTTCTCTCTCAGTCTCTTTGTTGTTTGTGCACAGGAATGTTACTGATTTTTGGGTGTTGACTTTGTATACAGCTACACTACTGAATTTGTTAATTAATTCAGGGAATTTTTTGGTGGAATTTTTGGGGTCTTCCACGTAAAGTATGATGCCATCTGCCAATAGTGATAATTTCACTTCTTCCTTTTCTATTCTTATTCCTTTTATTTCTCTGTCTTGTCTAACTGCTCTGGCTAATGCTTCCAGAATTATGTTGAATAGGAGTGGCGACAGTGGACATTCTTGCCTTGTTCTTGAATTTAAAGTGAAAGCTTTTAGGTTTTGTCCATTTGGTATGGCATTGGCTCTTTCTTTGTCATAGATGGCTTTGATCAGATTTCTCACCAAGTAGCTGTCCTCAATTTTGGCAGAAACAGGTTTCTTACTTTTACTTCACACATAGAAATGCTTCTTAAGCATTTAAATATCTCATCATCTTAATGTAAAGCTTTAATCCTTTTACTTTTAAATAAGAACTCTAAATTATTCCTTAGCTAGATGAGAAATTGAATAAAAAAGAGGGCGGAAAATGTTCATATCTCTCTCCTTCCTCTTCTTCTTAGCATGCTGTTTGTATTGAATTTTACAATGCTGAGCCCCACCATGCCTGTGGACAGGGTGAGAAGTGTGAGGTTTGAATGTGTGCTGGGAACAAGACCTCTTAGTTTAATTTGCCTCCTGCACCTTAGATACAATTCTGAGCCACTTTTTTCCTTTTTTCCAGATATTAATTCAGAAAACAGAAAACCAACTACAAGTCTCTTAAGATTTCTCTGTCCCATCACTAAAATCCCATCCTCAAGCGTGGACAGATGGGTGGGCATGATGTTGGGAGCCCTGTATGAGAGATCAGTTAAGTCAGGAATTACTCTACACATAATTGTATGTTTCCCTGGTCCTCTATATGGAGTGCTGGGTGTTTGACATAGCTGTTGCCTCAGAATCATTTCCTCAGTGTTGCAGGTCCTTTAAAAGCTTTCTTGAACAAAGCTGATTTGCTTTTCTCAAAGTCTTGCACTTTTAATGGGCTTCCTGTTGTTACAAATACTCAGACGGGACTTCCTTTTCAATTCCCGAAATATTAGATTGAGAACATTTAATTCCTAGTGTGAGTCTTCTGAAAGTAATCTTGAACAGAAGCCGTGAGGAAATAATTGCCATAGATCAGTGGGTCTCTCAGCGTAGCCTCCAGACCAGCAGCCTTAGAATTACTGGCAAACTTGCTAGAGAGGCAAGCTTTGCAACCTGAACTGGCCCTCTTAACCCAAAATCCATGGAGATGGATCCCAGCAGCCTGGTACACTCAGGTTTTAGAGCTCCCGCTATACAGAAACACAATGAAATAAAACCCAAAACTAACAAAAAGCATATCTTTCTGTGGAGGCTAAAAATGCTATTTAAAAAAATAAAATAAATAAAAATGCTGCCTTCTATGGTTCAGATTTTCTGTTTCTGCAGCAGTTTCCAGGTTGAAGAATTAGTTTAATTCATACAAATCCTTGCAAGTCAATCTTTGCAACATAAACTGTCCCCAGCACCACCACCTGTCATTTCCTGACATGGCATGGCTACCGCCTGCCTACTCACCAAGTTATACCAGTGACTTTCTCATTTCCATCAAAATGTGTTTCCTTTTTTATACCTCCCTAACAGCATTGAGAAGTTTCAGTGGTCTATACACTCTGTTACACTGTTGTATGCTTTATTTCTCCCATTGGACAGAGAGCTTTACGGTGCATTCATTTATTGGTTTATTCATTCAAGAAACCTGTATTGCTCTTAAAAGTTGAAGTTGACTATATGGGTCTAATTTGGTCCCATCCCTACTACAGAGGACAAATGCATTGAGGTTTCCAGTCTTCAATTTTATCACCTTGAAAGTGGGGATGATCATGTCTTTAGTTACATATTTACATAGTCGTCATTATATAATCGAGGCGTCAGTATTGAGCTCTTCATACCAATTACCAAGAGACACTCACCACAGGGCTATAAGTAGGCACCGTTATTATTCCCATTTTACAGATGAGGAAAGTGCGGCATAGGAAAGGTAACTTCCCCCATGTCTTAGAGATTATGTGTAGTAGAATTGATAGCCTGGGTATTTTAAGGCCCAATACCATGTACTGAACCCTAATGTCTGCTTTCTTTTTTTTTTTTTTTTCCGGGACCGGGGATCGAACTCAGGGCCTTAGTGCTCAGCAGCAAGCACTTAGCCCACTGAGCTGTACCTCCAGCCCATGTCTGCTTTCTAACCAGATGCCTTGGGGCTGTTCTGAGCATCAGATAAAGTAGTGCATGTTTTTGCACAGGGCCTGACACAGAACTCTCTGACATAAAGTTTTTTTCAACTAGGACAATAAAGATGCAGCATACCAAAGGAGAAGGATATAGAAAAAGAAAGTCAATAAAATATTACAGGTGTGTGATACTATCCTATTCTTAACATCCTGTACTATGTGGTACCACATGCTTAATATATTACCCTTCTGGAGGACAAAAGTCTGAAATGGGTTCTGATGGACTAAATGTAAAATTTCAGCAGGATGGCTTTCCTTCTGGAGGCTCTTGGGGGAAAATTGATTACTCCTCTTTTCAAATTTCGAGGTGCTCCCTATACTGCTGAGTCTGTGACCATTTCTCTTTTTGATCAAAGCAGTGTCACCAATTTCTAGTTCCTTCACTACACTTTCTCTAACCATGACTCACTCGCCTCCCCCTTTCACTTTTGAGGATTTTGTGAGTTCATTATATAATACCAAGCAACTTCCCCACCTCATTCTCAAGATCATAACTGATATCTTTGAAGATATACTAGCATATGCTGGTGATATCTTCACTGGGGTAGAACAGGGGTGTCATGGGAGGGGAATCATTTTACCTGCTGTAGGTTGTGTTATTGATGCATGTTCATAAACCTGTGCAACAGAAAAGATGAGAGGTACAATTCAGGAAATCATTTGAAGAAGAAATATTAGTGTATATTTAGTTCTGAGTACTTCTTTCAGTAGTCAACAAAGAAGGCAGAAGTGACCTCTGAGCCATCCAGTTCTGAAGCAATGACGGTACACTCAGATCGCACACACAGTTCTCATGGTAACAGAACTGGATTCTGCATGTGGCATAGTTGAAGCTAAAATGGTAAGTAGAGGCCAGGGATCAATGTCATTGATGGTAAGCTAAGGGATCACTTCACTGTGCTTTTCTTCTGTACAAGACCCTGCAGATTATGCATAGTAGGTTCACCACTGATTGACAAAGCATGCAATTGAATAAGTACAGAGGATTTTACAAAGTTTGGTTATGAAATAAATAAACTTACTGATAATACTATGTTGTCAGGGCAACCTCTGACTTGAATCTTTTACTTATCTCTCTTACGTTCCACTGAGACCCGAAAGAGCATTTCCTTACTCTGGAACTGTTCTTCGCAGCTTTAGTTATGTACTTCAGTAAGCCTGCCTTGAGTTAAGGGAGTTTTTGCTCTATTTCAGGTCAAGATGCAGTGCTAGTGGAAGGAGTATAATTAGTTGGCATGGGATCTGAAAACCTATGACCACGCATTACTGTGCCAATGTTTAGGGGACTATTAAATTTAAATATGGAGGCTGGAGCCACAAGGGAGCATATTCAGAGGTGAGGCCTGGAGCTGTGGCTATTTCACGAGGGTGCTTACGTCACAGCTCACCGCTGAATGGGCTGCAGGATGCGGTGGCGCCTCGTTACAGGAAGTAGGTCAGCAGGGGCAGGACTTTGAAGAGTTCATTTTGCCCCAGCCCCTTGCTCTCTGGCTTTTCCGTCACCTACTTCCTGGCTCCCATGCAGTGAGTATCTTCCCTTTGCCACTCCCTCCTGCCATTACGTTTCTCTGCCTCACCAAGAAGCCGAAGACCTGAAGCCAGTTGACTCCTCTGAAACTTCGGAAATCATGAGGCAAAATAAACTTTTCCTTTGTCTGTGTGAGGCATTTTTCCAGCGCGATGGAGAGCTATCCCAAGGACATCCTGTCCTGCAGCTTCTTTCACATTACCGTGTAATGGAAGTTCGCCGGTCATCCAAAAGTAAACGGAATTCTGGGTAGGCAGAAACAAGGATCTGGCCATCACAGTGGGGTGCTTTCTCAGAGTCTGTTAGATATTAAAACCCCATTCTTTCATCTCTGAATAGATACGCCAGTTTGAGAGTAAGCTGTGAGCTAGAGCCACAGAAGTAATAAACAAAATCGTTGATTTTATACCTTACTTCTGTAAACAGTTACAAGTTCTACAGTTGTGTCATTGCTGTAGCTTCGAGCCCCGGGAGAGGGGCAGACGGGCGCTCTCAGTCACGCCACAAGGGAAAGGATCACCGAGGCTGAGCTGTGACTTCTGCAAGAATTACTCCTTCTCTCTCAGCTCCGCTTTCACCATGCATATTTGTCTCAGGAACGATTCAAAACTTCAAGAATTTCATGTTTTGTCTCGTCTCTAATTGTGCATCTTGTTAGAATCAAAAGGAATGTTGTAATTTCTAGAATAGAGCAGTTGTAGTCCCATGTTTCTACCTAAGACTATGAGAAAAACAAAAAAGGGCATTCATTTTTCAAAGAAAAGCAGCAATTTCCCTTCATTTGCCTATTAGTTAACAAAATGTTAACTGAATTCCTACTGTATACTTGGCAGTTTTCAGGGGAATCATGAATATTGCAGTGCGAATGTAGAAGTATTGTTCTTATTTCCCCTGACTGTATCCATTAAAGAGGAAGGGAGACTTTTGTGGAATACTTCAAAAGTAGTGTTCTTCACTGAGGAGGGTTGGTTGTTGTTGTTTTGCCTTTTTGAGATAGGCTGGCCTTGAGCTCACTTTGTAGCCCAGGCTGGTCTTGAACTTGCAAGGATCCTCCTGCCTCAGCCTCCTGAGTGCTGGGATTACAGGTGTGCATCCCCGCACCTGGCTTCCCCATTTAGTTGTGTGTGTGTGTGTGTGTGCGTGCACGCGCGCGTGCGTGTGTGTGTGTGTGTGTGTGTGTGTGTGTGTTTGAGACAGGGTCTCACTATGCAGTTCAGGCTAGCCATAAATTCACTTTATAGCCCAGGCTGGCCTTGAACTTGCCACAATCCTCCTGCTTCAGCCTCTCCAGTGCTGGGATTACAGGCATGCACCACCACACCCAGTCCCATTTAGTTTTAACTGCACTACTTTAAATGCTTTACTCTTAGTGAATACCCACAACAGAAGAACAAATGGTTACTATTGCATTTAAACTCCCTTGGCCAAGGTCAGCGAGCTCCTAAGAGCTAGAGCTAGGATTCTGCTTCCAGGACCCATGCATTTTTGATCAGTGCTCATAAGAGACACACAGAGCACACAGGAATGCTGCCATCCATTAAATTTGATACTTTCTCAGAAAGCCATAGCCTAAATTCACAGCAAGTGGTTCTGTAGCCATGCTGCAAGTTGCATCTCATCACCATGGTAATGAGATGCAGTCCTTGCTAACCTCTCCCTGGACCTCCCCAGGACTCCCATCCCCAGGGAAGCTCCTTGAAGATCATTTATGAAAATCAGCAGTAAGCGCTAGTGGCCTTTGAAACCTCTCAGAAAGTGCTTAATGCAGTAATTGTTTACTCTGATTTGTAATGAGAGCGAGTAACATGGGGATGTGAGGGACTGATTAATTTTCTGATGTATTCCAGAACAGGAGGCACCTTGAAGAGCAAGGCCCATTTTCTCTCCCTGCGCATTACTGTCGTGATTTTTGTGGCCGAACCCCACAGGCTCACCTCAAAGCACAGCTTGCCTTAGATTTGCATAATGTGAAATTGCAGACATAAATTATTAGCACACGCAGGATCAGTTATCACTTCTCATATCCAAACTGGTGAAAAACGTTCGTGTGAAATCACAAATAAAAAGCAAAAGGTCTACATGTTGCTGGCTCTTTCAGGGAGTCTCCAGTTTTTAGTCTCCCTTTTGTAACAGGGACACAGAAAGCAGCAAGCACTTACCTGGCTCGGAGTGGCCATGTTGAAAGAGCTAAAGAGAGAAATAAATGGTGAACAGATCAGTGAGGCATAAGACAAGTAAGAAAACAGTGCTCCTGTGAAATAGCGTGCTTCGCTGTTCTGAGATGTGTGAGGACATGAAACGTGTCCTTGTTTAGAAAAAGCATGTTTATGCCAACACGGGTTCTGGCAGGATGGTGCTGTGTGGCTTGGGGTGAAGGGCTTTGTAAATTGGCTCTTACCAGCTGCTTTGTCTTGTGTTCTAAATTGCTTGAAAACCTATTAAGATATATGATCCACATAAACTAGGACCAGAGGGTTTCTGTGTGAGGGGCCCTGGGGATTGAATTTTATTTTCACCCATTAAGGCAGAAGGGATTTCATCAGTCAGCTTACCCTTCTCTCACCCTAGAGGGTCATAAAAATCCAAAGATTAGACTCTTCAGGTTATAAGCAAAGGTATGACTACCCAGATAGCTGTTGGGTAGGCAGGTTCACATGGGTTTGCGGAGATTTAAGAGAATGGTATAAATGTGGGTTTGGGGTGAGAGTACAAGTAGGGTTTGTGGAGAGAACTGACTAGGGAAGCAGTGCCACACAACATCAGGCAGCCGGACTCCTTATTAAGAAGATAGGAACAGGTCTTCAGTGTGAAAGTTTAGAAAGTTAGGAGGTGGCTGCCCCTTCCATTTGCTTATGTGCCAGTGGTCTGTTCCTGAGATCGTGTTCCTCTAGGCATCTCTTCCCATTCCTGGCTCCTGAGGCCTGGGCTGTGTTTCTGTTGTATAATTGTAACCGAATGTCCAAGTCATGTGTGCAGAATGAACTGTAATGCCATCATGCTTGATGACGAAAGGAGGGTGACTCCTGCTGTGTCTTCTCAAGCAGGATGAAGCATCAGCTGGTGGATTTAACAGCCTAGGCCAAAAGTCCCAGCTGGTGGCCTGTTGACTGTTTTACTATCTTTCAGGACTCTTGTATTCATATACACAGGAATATATATAGATATTTTATATATATATAATGTGTATGTATATATAATGGTGCATATATATATATATATATATATATATATATATACACACATAATGGTGCATGTTTAAATTTGCAGAAGATGTCTGACAGTAATAGACACATTGCCATTAATTCCACCTCAAAATACCTTCCCCTCGCTTCCCATGCACCAATCCCCTACTTCTTGCCACTCTCTGAAGCAGTTCCGGAAGTCCTCTTTCGTGTCTTTAATTGAATCATCTTGGTTCCTCAGGGCTCTGAGTCAGTTCAAGATGTTTATCTTCTGTGCTTGTTTTAACTTGGAGGAAGAGCCAGTGGCTGCACAGCGCCACATCAGGTGCACAGGGTGGGTGACATGGTTTCCCAAGCCTGCCTTCTCGCTGGGTGGCATGGAACAGTGACATTCGCTATAGTTTTGATCACACCTCATGAAACCGCTCATGAGATGCCGTCCTTGCTAATCACGTCATGATTTGGAAAGTGGCGAGAGTGGTGGAGTAAGTGTGATTGAAGTGAGGGGGCACATTGTGAGGGGGATTAATGGCAATGCGTGTTTTTCCTGTAGGAATTTAAACACACACATATTATAGTATATGTAATGTACGTATGTATTTCACGTATATATCCTGCAAAAGAATAGGTGGTTGCCCAGGTGCTCTGGATAATGGACTCTATCGTCCCTGTGATTAGACGTCCCCTTGCCTCACTCCTTTACATTGCTTCAGCCTCAAGCAAAACTTTTCTGACTGCGAAGCACGCCGGCCACATTACTCTAGCTTTTTCTCCATGGCCATAGTTGAAATACGGTAATGAGTCCCAAGTCTGCGGCACTTCGCTTACAGACCTCACTGGGATGGCATAGCTTCACCCTAACGCCTGGCCCTTCCTATGCCTCGGGGTACCAGTTAGCACACTCCAAGCCTCGTTTCCATTCCCAAGAAAGCCATAAGGTTTTAAGAGAAAGGGTTTGTAAGATGCTCAAAGTTCCTGGAGACAAAGGTACCACTAGGGCAAGTGCTGACGTTCTGATGGACCTCTGAGAGCCAGTGTGGGCTTCTTCCTGCTCTGAGTGTGTTGTGCACCATGGGATCCGAAGGACGAAAAGCACGTGATTTCCCTCCCCCCTTTTATCTTCATCCCACAAGACTGGCAGCCCTGTCTCTGCAGCCCGAATTTATTAGTTGAGAGATGATCGCCCTCCGTTTATCTGTGACTGGGTTTTGCTTAAAAAGAGTGGCTTCCTGCCAAAATGAGATGCATAGCTAATGAACCCGAGAGCTCAGAAGCCTGGCGCTCACAGCACCCTCCGGCCTGCAGCTGCTGGGAAAACGGAAGATTCCATACGGTTAATACTGAATGAATCACTCCCTTGACTTTAGTTTTCTATACATGCAGATCTCCTCACAGAATTGTATATTGTTAGCTTATTTTCTAAAAACAGTGCTCTAAGAATTGAGAGGGAAGCTTTTCCAATGGAATTACAGTTTTGTGTATAAAGTTTCTTTTATTCTCGAGGAAAAAGGTATGTGTGTGTCCAGAAGTGTGACCCAGAGGCAGCGCTGTATTCACTTATAGTTTTGAAGCAGTTCTTCTTTGGTGAGAGGGGCGTGAGGCTGCATGAGCTTCCCATCCGGGGAGGATGCTGCGTTCAGAGCCTACGGTTGTGTTCGCTGCACAGTAGAAAATTGCACAACTCGGAGAAATGATGACTGCAGAAATTCCTGAGCTCACCTTGGCTTCTCAGTCCCCAGGGAGATTAGACGGTAGACCCGAATGGGGCCTGAGGAGGCAGTGATTCCCGGCCGTGTCATACCGTGTGCAGGGTTTTCGGAAATGGGACTGATGGTTTGCCAAATACAGCGGCTGCTGAACCCACCTGTCTGAAAAGTGACAGACTGAAGCCTGTCCACTTATGACCCTGAGATTGCAAAGGCAGAGCAGCCACCCGCCCCACTGTTAACTCTTTCATTTACACGTAGCAGGCTCCGCCTCATCTCAGCTCACTGGCAGTAAAGTCACGATAATGTGGTCCCTGACCTCACCCTCACATCCAGGAAGTCCCCTGCCCCCAGTGCCTTAGCCCGGTGCCAGGAAGAAAATTAGTGTTCTGAAGCTGGGTTTTACAAAACGTATTCCCTGGGGGTGGGAAGAGAATGCTGTTTTCAACCTGCTTAATTTACTCCAAGAGGGTATTACATCCTCTGAGAAAAATCAGAACTCTTGAGTGCCTAGGGAGGAAGGGATAGGCCAAAAAAAAAAAAAAAAAAAAAAATTAGGAACATACATAAGGGGTATCAGTGCCTTTTCAAACTATCACATTATAATAAATTTACATATAGCTCTTTTCTTAGCCTACAAGTGACATTCTGACAGTCTTTCAAAGTAGATTTGAGGATTTATTTTTCTTTTCTATTTCTAACTGCCTGGGGGCTGTAGTACATTGAGCAAGGACTAAGAATCAGCAAACTAGGCTTTTATTCTTGTTAGGTGTGATTCTATCTTTATGTTCCTGAGCTGGTCACTTCTCAGCCTTTTCAACTGCTAAGTAAGTGGCTTCTAAGGGTCCTCTGCTTTATGATCTAGTGGTTTAAATGTTTGCAAATATTAGTGCTGAGTGCACCTCCTTGAATCTCAATCTGTTTTAAATACACGCAGCATTCTCATCACTCAGGGCACTATCTAAAATAATGTTTCTCGTGTAATAGAATACTTAACAAAAGGGAAGCCAGTGGGCTGCTGGGTCACTTCATCAGCTGCAAACACAGCATAATTGTCTCAGCCTTTAACCTCAGCCACATGTGAGCTGGGAGACAGGCTTGAGCCTACTGAGCCACCTTTGATCTCCCTACCCTCTACCTGAAATGCTGCCCTGATTACTGACTCCAGCGCCGGTCAGGAGTCCTTGGCAATTAAATATATCCCAGTAGACTGGTAGGATCTTTAAGGTGTGGTTACGCTCAGAGAACACAAAGCTTTCTTTCCAAAGCATGCAACTCCACAGCAGTTCCAGTGTTGTGAGCAAGATAAGCAAGAGATTCAAAAGAAGTGCTTCTTCTCAAGGAGAAATTTGCTTGTCCTTCCCAAAGTGAGCAAGACTTTCAGAAATTTTTATTCTGAGTCTGGAATACAATCCAGTTTCACATACTTGATCATTTCATTGTACTGCAGCATGGTAGCCATAAACCACATGTAAGCATTAAAGGAAAATGAATTGAACTTATATAAAATTAGAAAGCTATCTTTAGATACTTTTGTGGCTTAAAGTTACTGTATTGCACAGTGAAGGTATAAAGTATTCAGCCATCAGATGAATGTCTACAGGGTGGCTCTCGAAGAAAGTGGATGAATGTTTAGTTCTTCAGAAGCTAGTTATGTTTGTTTTCTTCACTCTTTCATTCAAAATATACTAATTTGAAGGCAATATGCTATGTATTGAAAATAGAAGTTAATAAATGCTTACTACAGAACAGGCATCATGCAAAATACTTTCGGCACATTGATTTACAATATCTCTATAAGATAGGTACAACATATCTGTTTTATAGAAGAGCAAACTAAGGCACAGGATCACACATTTGATCAGTGCAGAGCTGGTATGTACAAACAGCATATCATATTGCAAAACCTATGATCACCTAGGGTAAAATGCTTTCTGGAATATTTTTCTATAAAAATTAAGCTTCTGGTGTAAATCCTCATCATCACCATTGTCTTCTGTGAGAAATGATTGAGATTCTGTTCATAATATTTTAGATTGGATTGTCTCTTTTAACCAAGAACCTAGGATTTTCATGCATCATCTCTTGAAATCTAGGTTAAGAAACGAAGTGAGCGACAGAGGAAGAAGTTAGGAAAACTGAAGAAATAAAATGCAGTAAACATGAAACAGCCAAGTATACACAGGTAGTTGGAAAACTTGTCTGTCAGTCTTACATTTGTCATCTCTGTGCTCTGAGCCAGTGCAGACTGCCATGCTGTCCCCCGTGCAGCCAGCACCATGCTGGGCCTTTCAGGTAAAAATAAGCGTAAGGAACTTGATATGCAGTGTGTTTCCTCACTGCAAAGCAATTCAGCTAAAAAGCAAAGAATTGCACTTCATGCTTCATACATTTTACCCTTTGGAGGCTGCTGTAGTGATACTACAAACACTGAGACTGCTACACTAATAGAAGTAAATATTGTAAAAGCTGTGAAAGAAACTGTAAAATATTCACTAATTTATACAGTAATAATTTATCTAGAACCCACTCTGTATGAGGCACTGTAGTATATACAAGCTATAGAAAATATTATTAAATATAATCTCATTATTTGAGGAGCGAATGACCCAATAGAATAATTGCAACAGTAATTATAAATGTTATCATGTAGTCAGTAGGTTTGTTATGTGGTTCACAAACAGCTCTTGAGAAAAAATAGCCATAGTTGTAACATTTGTAATTACTACTGTGCATATAAACACCCCTACAGCGACTGACATCACCTTACCAAAATGATGTCATTGAATGTCACACTGTGAAGAGATTAGTTATTGTAAACGAGGTGAGCCAGCCTCAACGTACCATGTATTGTATTATAGCACATATCTTATCATTATATCATAGTAGTGTATCTCCACACATAAATATATATATGTATATTATGTAAATGTAATAAATACAACATAATTTAAAATGACATAACATAGTGACATGTTAAGATGACATGGCACGTTAGAGTTAGGTTTTAAGATCAGAGCAGTGTGACCTAACGTGACAACTATTTACTTAACTTCAGTAACTCGTCTCCTTATGCCTCAGTTTTCTCACTTCCTTAATGAGAGAAATGACAGTATCTGTAGCTTGGAGCTCTTACATGGATGAACATAGAAATGCTTAGCTCGGACCCCAAGCCGCAGAAGGCACTCATAAGTATTTGCTGGATGAACAGGTGAGCAAATGCCAGTTAGCAAGACTACAGTATGAGGTAAAAGGCCATAGGACTTCAACCATAGGAAGAACCTAAGTCTGCCGTATGTTAACAAAAGCTTCTCATGACAAATAAATATTTGAATGAGCCTAGAAGCTGAGTAGGATATTACCAGACACATAAAGAAAAGAATGACTAGAAATGAATGTAGTGGTTTATTGTGATTTTTGTAATACTGGTTTTTGTGGAGATATTGTGTACCATAGGCTGATATGCCCACTTTTTAGCCTTAAAAACAAATAGGAGCTACTACACACCGGCTTCTCCTGTTAGTCCATGAGCACCACCTTTCCCATAGGCACGAAGCTTAAGGATGATGGCTGCTTGTTGCCAGTCCTTCACCAGGACTTCGTGAGTGCTTCTTCACAGAGTGTACACACCCCGTTTTCTTTTTTTTCCTAAAACCTTTGTTTACTGAAGCCCCAGAAACTGTTTCGCAAGATGCAGTAATGACAGGACCTAATTTCTCTTACATATTGCTGAAATTCCATTTCAGCTGCTGAAATGCTGAATAGCCTGGTGGTGAAATGTAATTTCTTGAAGTATCACATATTAAAGGACATCATATTTCATCTCTCCCTGCCTGAGGTTTATCCAAACAAAGGAAATGGGTTGTTACCAAGGGAAAGCATAACTCAAAATTCCAATTATGACTGCTAAACCACATGTGAAATTACTTTTAATAATTAAAAATGGCTCTTGCCACTCTGCAGTCCTAGAACAATATTAGGTCTGGTGTCATTTTAAAGAGAGTTAATAGTCCACAATAAATCCTGATGACCTTAATTGTCTTCTTATCTACCCTTGAATGACCTTTATTACTTAGATGGCTAAAATCTGAAATAAATGATACTAATATTTCAGATGTGCAAGTGCCTTGTGTTCCTTTATTTTACACATTTGTTGTTTCCATTATAACTTTTCTCTGAAAATATGAATATATTTTGTAAAGCATTCTTATTATGTATACTTTTTCAATTCAAAGTTTTGAGTAGACAGAGAATTGTCAATGTGGCATTTTGAAAAGTGGTAAAATCATAGAAAGAAAAAAAACTGAAAAGGAATGGAGGGAAGAGTAGAAAAGTAATTATAAACGCCACCGGTAAAATACAAATGCAGCATCCAACCATAACAACGCACGAAAAAGCAGTAAAATCTGTTTCCAGAAGCAAGAAATTAAGGTAAATATTTGCATCCTGGATAATACCTTCTTTATGAAAGATTGTAAAATTAAAAGAGCCTGTACTATCAAGGACAGCATACCACTTAGCCACCTGCCACAGCGGTTCATTTTTTATCTGCATCATATCTAGGTATATCCTTGAAACCAAATCCAAAACTGGTTCCTTAGGGATTGCATGTATAAGTACAAGCACTGTGAATGTAAAAGTTTCTCGTGTTTTGAGTCGTGAATGTGACTTTCATATTGCTGTGAGCTGAATTTCTGCATAACAATATGTTGTTATTCTTTGGAAAAGCTGCTCTGTTCTTGTATACGTTAATTCAGTAATTCATGGATTCAATCAACAAATATTTCCTGAGTATATATTAAGTATTGAGACTACATATGTTGCTTAAAATATACTCATGAAGTGCAGATGAACTTGTCCATTTAAAAAGAGTGTAGGGCAAGAAAGGGAGAGAACCGTGATGGTGATGAATAAACTAGACAGTGATACACACGGTGATTTAATATGTGTCGCTTGGCAGCCTCACTTTAAAATACTTGCTTGCAGGAGGTGGAGAGGGAAGGCTATGAATTGCTTTAGATTTCATTTGCTTTTGGACAAAAGTAGTATCCTAAGGCAACACTGGGAGTTAGAATACTGTTCTTGAGATCTACACTGTCAGGCTCAGGACCTCCTGCCCGTGGCACCAAGGAAACAATCAGTTCTTCATTTCCCCGCATAGCCAAATATGCATAATGTGCATATCTGTCCAGAAAACAAAAAGAACACCTATGTGTACATTAACCTTGCTGAATACTTTCTCAGCTACCCTGAAACTAATGATTTGCAGTTCTTTACTCCGATGATTAGATAGTATTCAAGATCCCTTACTCTGTTCTGAGGGATAAATGAGCCATCTTGGGGCTCCCTCTGTGGCTTTGCTCTGGTCTATACTTCTTGTCATGTGACTCTCCAACGCTGGGCTTCTTTTCCATGCCACGAACAGACCACACTTGTGCCCATTAAAAGCCCTAATGCAGAATAGAAAGAACTTTCTGTTTGCCTGCCGTAATTCTCCAGACAGTCCCCAATGCATTGCCTTGGTTTTGCAGAACTTCATTTTAAAAGCCACTTGAGAGAGAACTTGCTGAAAGATACTATAAAAAAAGGTCCAGTCTCACACCCAGGTAATTTCTATTCTGCTTTACCTTGATTAGAGCAAGTATTTGTATAGGACAATTTACTAGTCACATCAGTTTATCATCTACCTTCGCCAAAAAACATAAGCTTTCTGGAAGAAATGTAAATGGCACCAAGTTCCCAGCTTCTGTGTTAACCAGCCTCCAATGTGATCAGGAAGCCAGGTGCAGCGATGTACTCCTGTGAGGCCAGCACCACAGGAGCCCAAGGCAGGAGGACTGCAGATTTGACTCAGCAATTTAGCAGACTGTCTCCAAACAAAAAACAGAACGAGAGAGAGAGAGAGAGAGAGAGAGAGAGAGAGAGAGAGAGAAGGTCTGTGCATGTAGCTTAGTGTGGAGGCCCTGGATTCAATCACCTGTACCCCAAGAACAATACAACAACAACCTCTGACCAAAAGCAAAATCAAACAAAACACAAACTGATTCTCTTCTGCTGCTATTTAGAGCTTTGCATTGTCTCTAGGGGTGACTTGTACAACCACTGCCATATTACAGGAATTGTAACATGTAACATCCCAGTCTAGGTTTAAGAGAAATTAAGCATACTGACTCCTTCTCTTTGGTTTGCTTACTCTGGGTAACACCAGTAACACTGTCATCAGGACACTCAAGCTGTCTGTAACTGAGTCCCCTGTGGAGAGGAACTGAGGGTTCTCGCCAACGAACCACCCAACTATAGTACTCCTAATTATCTGACACATAATTTCTGGGAGATAATGAATATTTATCCTGTCTGAGCTGCTCAATCTGGGTCCAGCTGCTATGCAGCAACAGTAACTAATGCTGTAGTGACTGCTGGGTCCTGTTTCTGAAGCAGGGCCTCTCACACAGTAGGTCATCAGCATTTACTGGCTGTATTAGTGAAAGGGAGACTGGTTGAAGAAGACTTCATTTCCTTTAACTGCACTTAAATGAAGATTAATGACACACAACGTAGCCATTTTTTAAAAGATTATTTTGCCAAAGGTTAATAGATGAGATCAATATCACATAGTTGGATGCTCAGTCTATGGCTGCTTCCTTCTTTACCTCCATAGTTCTTTTGTCTGAGCAGAGTAAATGATCAGAAGGGATTTTTCTCATTCTCTCTTTACTTAAAGGTCTGTAGCTTGTTTGCAGATGGTTTTGCTTTCTAAACTTCCTCCCCATTGTTTCCCCTGTCTTTGTCCTGATAACAAATACACTTTTTATGCTTTTTCAGATCTTGCCATTTTACTGAGAAAGAAAAAAAGATTCAAATCAAATTGTGGTTCATCTGAGGGATTCTGTGCAGACATTTGTTACTGACAACTGAATCAGTTGCTTTAAATAGTTTGACTATAGTCATTCATGACAAAACAAGAGTTGCTGACTGGTGAAGGCTGGCTAATGGGCAGTACTCCTAAGTAGGGGAAAGTTAGAGTGCTTTAATTCTAGAAGTTGAATTTTCACAGCAATCTCTGAAGCTTTCATATTACTGATTCTGATTCAAATTTAAAGCACACAACATTATTTTCACCAACTGGTGAAATATGGCTTCTTTTCAGTATCCTTGGCATTGCTTTCAAGCCAAGCGCTCCATTTTATTAACAGTGAAGAGCTGCCTTCACTCTATTGGTATGCACTTCATGAAAAAGCGAACCTTGTTTGAAATTTGTTTCATGTTGGAAGCATTTACTTTTTTCTGCAGCCACAGTGGCTCTTTAGCTGACAGTGTAAAATGAAGAGACACTTTGAAAAGTGTGAGCTACTCTATTTTAATGATATTTTATACTCATGATCTTCACCATACGGATAAAATTGGGTAACATTAAGATCTGCACCATTGTGATAGCTTGTAGTATGAAATCCTCTGAGTGGGCAATGTTTAAGCCTCAGTAGTTTTTGACCAGGGATCCACATTTCAAAAGAAAATACAGTCTGGTTTAGGAAAACAGCAGGTATAAAAGCAGTTATAACTCTCTTTTTATGATTAACAGGAAAAAACTGACAGCAATAGACCGGTTCATCTTCTGCACTTCTACTCCTGATAAGTACATGAACAAGCGATGCACATTAGTAATGGCAAGAGGGACATCAAATTATACCACATTACTGGCAAAGAGAAGAACAAAAAAGAGACATTGCTGTTATTAATCATTGATGAGGTGTAGCAATGTGAGATGAACATTTTACAATGTATGGCAATATTTAATCTAGTGTGAGGTTTCTTGGCAGCCACACCATTGACATTTTGGGGAGGGTAATTTCTCCTTGTAGAAAATGCCCAAAGCAATGTAGTATATGTAGCTGCGTTACTGACCTCCACTCACTAGATGCCACTAGTGTCTTCCTGTCCTGACGATCAAATATGTCTCCTATGTTGCCAAATATTGCCAGGGTGGGGGCAGGGCTACTGGTCTGGAGTACCATATACATGGAAACACAAGATGTCAAAAAGAGTAAGGTCTATACGAGCTCTACCGAAAAGATCCCCGTGGAAGTGCGACAAGCAATATTGACCCATAAACAGAATCACAGAGCCTAAAGGGGCTTTGAGTGACAGTTAGGCCATCATTCCTTTATGAATGGAGCTCTCAGATACTGGCAGGAGCGTGGGTTTGCTAAAAGTCACACAGTGGATTTGTCAGCCCTGAAGCTTGATGTTTTACCATTTATCTGATATCCTCCCTTCCTGCACATAGCTCAGTCTCAACATAGTTTGGGTGTAAATCTTATTTTTCTAGAAAATGCATTGGGTTCCTGATCTTTCCTCATGAAAATGATCGGGGACACTGCAGAGAAAGCACTGCAGTCACCCAGAGCCGTTATCTCTCGCATTACTGTGGAGAAGAGTGGAGAAATCTTATGTTTTCTGTCAAATAATTCCTGCAGCCTGTCTAATATAAATAGGCAGAATCCAGTTTTATTGGTTTGGCTAAAAATTTGGCTCAGATATCTTACTGCCTATGATTCCAGGAGGCAAACTTGGTAACTTCTCTAATTATGATTCTTATATTTGGGGGAGAAAAGAAAGGAAATCATTGAACCTAGCCCATAAGGTGGCCACGTATATGAAATAGGATGATACTTCACAGGCAACTGAGCACAATTTCCAGGGCACAGAAAGCACTGTCTAAATGTAAGTGCACTATGGCCCCTGTTATTGTTAGTAGCACTATTAATGAATAAGTGATCATCAAAATAGACAACTGTATATTGAGTATTCATTTTGTAAACCACCCAACAAAAAGACCAAAAAATAAAGACAGTTGAGTCAATGGGGAGAGTTCTCCCTCACGGCTAGAACTAAGATATTTACCAAGAAAATGATTAAAATAACTTATCCCGTGAAAAAGACTTTAAGACACAAGACATACAAACTTGCTGGAATTTAAAACAGGCATAATTAAAGAAGGTAGTTTTGATTTGCTACTGAAATAAGACAAGTTAACACAAGCCTGCATGAATGGAAAAATGTGGATTTGTTTTAAATTTTTTAAAAAATGTTCACTTATTGACTAATTCCTGCATACCAGGCAGTGCTCCTCTCCATGGCTCACAGCCTCACCGAGTTGAGTTGGTAATTTGAGTCAAACAGAATGAAAACTGCTTGATGTATTTCCTTTCACTCACTCAAAAATCTGGGAATTCTGAACTGACAATAAAATATATTAAAGGATTGCAACAGGTATTGTAATTAGGAAAGAGATAAAAAGTGCCGTCCTTCTCTGTTAATTTGAAATGAAAACATAAGTGATAGATGGAAGAGAGGCACAGAGACAACTTCTAACTGCAGATGTTGGAATCATTTCTGAATTTTTGTGTTACCTGAGGGCTGTTGCTGATAAGTAAAAAAGATAACATTGTCCATTTCAGGTAGTCTGTTGGTGCTGTCCATATAGGAAGACCCAGGTATAAAATTCAGCTGCCTCACTCATCAGACTTTATTGGTATCCACCTAGGAATCGTTGGCTCTTGAATTTTTTACAAAATACAGACCCAGCGCTTTCAGCTGGGTGCCTTGGCATGTCAGGACTAGGACTTGACACTTTACTATAAAAAGATGAAGTACTATACTTTACTTCTATGTGAACAAAAAATAGTGCATTATTTAATATTGTTTCTAAAACGTATTCTGATCAATTGGGCCATCACCTATGTAACTGAGTAACAAAGGTGAAGGTAACACTATGTGGGACAGCATCCAGAGCTAATTCCCTTCTATGTTCTCTATAATTCTGTATTTCCTCAATCGTTTTTGTATTAACAGAAGTGAAGATAACTTTATATTATACAGCATTCAGTGCAAATTCCCTACTATCTTCTCTTTAATGTTTTTGTGTTAACTAATATGAAGACAACATTATGTAATACAACATCCAGTGCTAATTTCCTTCTATTTACTGTAGAATTTTGTCATATGTCTCCATTCTTTTGTCTTTAAAATTAAAAAAAAACTTTAAAAAATTTAAAAAAAGAGTAATTTTCATCAGGGCACTATGAATAAGGACAGACAGACAACAGCCAAGCCTAGGAACTTCCCCCAGCCATCACTTCAGAGCTCATGAAAATCAGCTGCAATGGCAGGTGGAAACAGCAATCTGTTCTATCACTTTTTGAAACCCTGTATCATTTATTTGTTTTTTGTTGTTTTGTTTTTGTGTGTGTTGTTGTTAGTTTGACTTTTTTATTTTCTTGCAAACTTGGATAAAATTTAGTTTCTGAGTCTCTAAAGTGGAGATAAGATGGTCTTTCCTGCCTGCTTTCCTTGGAGAGTCTTGCTGAGGACCAAATATGACAGCATAGGCAGATCACTTTGTGAAAACGGAGGCATGATGCAAAGGGAAGAAGTTATTGGGAGGGGTGAAGAGCAACTAAACCACCTCCCACCAGAGTTTTGACATGTCTGAGCATGACTGCTTCTCCCAGGAGTCTGTTTGCATAAGAGGCACAGAGCGTACTTGAATTCATAATAAGGAAAGACTGGGTCACACATGATACTCTAAAGACAGAAAAACAAAACATGAGTCGTTTGAGAAAAATGTGTGATTACAAAACCACTGGTAATAGCTGTCATAAGAGTTCCAGAGCCACTCCTTTGGCCTCATATAGAAGTTCCATAGAGAAGGGTAGAGAATTACTTTCGGGAGTTCTAGGAGACAGCCCCTTTCCACTCCAACCCCTCAGGGCTATGGTACATTTTAAGAGTAAATCCATCAGAATTCACTGTGCTTACATGTGGGGAGGGAGACGGAGGGAGAAATTATGACCGAAGTATCTGTTATGCAGATGGCATAGCACTGGGCTGTGCAGAGAAACTGAGGAAAAGGTGAAGGCCAAGTATCCCACTAGTGATCAAGGTTCTAAAGGCTGTGAACAGGCACAGAACCAGGGTCCTCTGTTGAGCAGGAGAGAACAAGCCAATTGCTCATCGCTCATCCCTGGTCATTCAGGACATGAAAGTCAAAACTGAGACATAACTTTTTTCCCTCAAAAGTGGAAGAAAGTTAAAAGACTGGTCATAAAAATTAAAAGCATCATGAGGTTTCCTGAAAGACTATCTCAGTCATCACCTGAATCAAAAAGAGAAAGTAAACCTTGCATTAGTGATGTTATATGGAAGCAGGTGCTTGCTACAATTGTTGGAGAAATTGAATGGGAATTGGTACTAGGTTTTCAGGAAAAGTGATTCTCTGTGTCTTCAGATTGCTAATGTGTTATTACAGCAGCCTAGTGATTGTAAGTTTAAACATAAAGGAAAACTGCAAAGATGTACAATAAGTTATAATGTAGGGGGTTTATTAGAGTATTGTTTATAATAATGGGAAAAATAAGTCCCTATTTAACTACCTCTCAATAGACATTTTTAAAATTTTATTTTAAAGACAAAAGGAATTATTGTACAAAAAAATGATAAGCAAGATTGCAAAAGAATGGAGACATATGAGAAACTTATATATTATACAGTATATAGAAGGGAATTAGCACTGGATGTTGTATTACATAATGTTATCTTCACATTAGTTAACACAAAAACATTAAAGAGAAGATAGTAGGGAATTTTCACTGAATGCTGTATAATATAAAGTTATCTTCACTTCTGTTAATACAAAAACGATTGAGGAAATACGGAATTATAGAGAACATAGAAGGGAATTAGCTCTGATATCACATCTTCTATGACTCTGACCACCCCTCCATCTCATTCAATTTTTCTCCTCCCTCATCTCCATTGCCCACCACTCAATCAGTCATCTTCCCTGTGATAACAACTGTACTCCTGGATTTATCTATACTCCTGGACTCTCGCCTTGGGAAGAGATATAGCTGCCTCAGACTATACTATAACATACATGGGTGTATACAAACTGCCATGGTCGGAGGTGGAAAAGCACATATGCTCACAGCGGACCACCTGGCTCCACCCCATCACCATGCTATGGGTGGCCTCAGTGGGGCCCTCAGTGGAGCAGCCACGGGGCCCACGGATGAGGAGCCACGGGGCCCACTGCAGAGCAGCCGTGGGGCCCATGGAGGAGGAACCACGGGGCCACAGTGGAGCAGCCGCGGGGCCCACAGAGGAGGAGCCATGGGGCCCATGGCAGAGGACCAGCCGCAGGTTCAATAGACTTTTCATAAATAAACTATCTACATCCATATAACAAGTATTTCTAACGAAGAGACATATTGTCTATCTATCTATCTATCTCTCTGTCTCTCTCTACATATATGATAGGTGAAAATACATTCAGTATAATTCATGTCCAGAATCTTTGCAACCTAAAACTATATACATCCTTATGTGCTTTTATAAGGAGTTGAATTCTATTTCAGGAAAGCATTTATTTTGCCTGTGGAATTTGGTTCATATAAAATTACACTGCCTTAATGTACCATTGCTATAATTTAAAAGGTATAGTGACAAAAGTAAGAAGGTGACTGTTAAATAATCACAATGGAAGGCAAGGACTTTCCTACTGTAATACTGCATAGTTTTGTCCATTGGATATGCACAAATTTCTCTTGATCATTTTGTGTTTTTTTTATTGATGTGAAAATCAGATAGATTTCAGACAAAGGGCAGCAGAAAATGTTTGAAATGCAAAGCAACGGTAACAATGCCGTACTAAAGGGTTTTATTCAACTGCAAGGTCAAAATAAATCAACGCTCTGATGGGTTTTCCTGTAAAGCTGCCTTCACCATTAACTACATTAAAAGAGACAAGACATTTGAAGAAGGTAAGAAAGAGTCCTCCTCTCCTCCGGGCTGGCCACACTGTTCTTGAAGTGTTACCCAGGAGTGTGCACATGTTCAGAGCATGTGCCATCCAACAGTGCATGGCTGTTTCAGGGCTGAAATGATCTTCTCTGGGAAATAGTAAAATGAAAAGTTATTTAAGTAGAGACAAAAAAAGTCATCATTGACATATCATGGTTGACTTTCTTTTTTTACTTTATTTATTTTTTGGTACTGGGAATCAAACTCACAACTTTGCTCTTGCTGGGTAGGCACTATACTGCTGAGTTACAACCCTGGCCCTCATGGTTGATTTTAATCATTTTAATATTGATACAAAAAGGGTTTATACTACCTGTATGAAAAGTACAAGAAATGATAAGCAAGATTGCATAAAACATGGGTGTGTGTCTCACTTTTCATCTTTCTGAGGAATTATTGTCCTGTATGACATATGTGGTAGCAGCCAAAAAGTTTATGTTTGTCTTTTGCAAAGGGCTACCTTGGGCATAACTTCCCACTAACCAGGTGCTATACTCCTAGCCCCAGAGATCTAGTCAATAGATTAGTGAAAAATTTGGGAGTCACTTCCTCATACAACACATTTATACACATACAAACACACAAATATCACCTATCCCATGCCCCATATGCCTTTTCCCTTTGGTTAGAAAGAACAAAAAGTTGTCACACAGCATTGGAAACCAAGTCCAGGTGTCGCGGTGGCTCTGTCAGCCTGGATCACTCATTAGCCTCATGGAAGACAGCTGCCCTAACAGCTTGTTTACCTGCACTGTAGTGTAGTGAGAAGTTAGCTTTGATGGAGTTTGAGCCATTTTATGCTTTGAAGTCTGTGATTAAAGCAGTTAACCTATTTCAATTCATTCAAGGGATTTAGAGAGTAAAAGCCAGCAGACAAATGTAGAGTCCAAAACAGTGACTGTGTCAAGTGATTCAGTCAGACGAGAACCCAGGGCATCTAATTTTGAATCTAAATAAATCTTTTCTAATCTGTCATCTTGCCATACAAAAGAACTAGGACCAGTGTTATAAATGAAAAGGACAAAGATTATGACTCAACATAGAAAAGCTCTGTAAAAGGCCCATGTGTCCGTTTCTACAAGAGGCAGTGTGTGCTCAATCTTGGGGCACACTAGAGAAGGAAAGCAGTGGAGTGGTGTCAGCAGCAGACGATTTACTGTTTCCAACCCCCGAGCTTGCGTGATCCAGGGCACACCGGAAGTACTCAGATGGTATTTATCACACAAACACTGTATACTCGGCAGCAGTTTGGGAGCCCTGTCATCTTCTAAGCAAGGTATAACATGGATGCCAAGGAGTGGAGTCAGAAACACAAAGCAAGTAAGAACTTTAGCGCAACTTCCAACAAATTTTTCATGTGCAAAGGCTTGCAAAATTGAGACCAGCCAGGAACTGAGTTAAGAAATAAAGTTGGAGAATCTGTTGATCGTGAAAGATTTTTCACAAATATGAGAGCTCATACTTTTAACCGTTGGTTGTTCCCATTGTGATGATGCCTATGTCAGGGGTTTAGGACATCATATGCGAGGAGGTAGAAAGATTCTTCTCAGAGCAGATCTCTGTAGTAGACAATAGTAACTGATGGGGGATGACAGCTGTAGGGGCAGAGATGATTGCAAGTTTGAGTATCTCCATTAAAATATCTGCATGTTCTTATAATTGGTTGGATTTAGGCTGAGAAAAAAACAAACTGATTTGTACCCAGAATTCCCTTTCCTCCCACCAAACTACCACTACTGATACTTTGCTTGTTACTGTTGACTCTAGAGGAAGAAAAGAAAAATTAAAACAAGAGAAAATAGGGAAGGAAGAAAGGAGGGTTTTGAGATATGAATAAAGTAAACCTAGCACAAGTTCAGGTCACTCCTCTCAATTTTTTTGCCTTTCACAGTTACTGGAATGTTATTGAACCTCTATCCCAAAAAAAGAGATATCAAAACTTTAAGTTATTTACAGGAAACTTCCCCCTCATCTCCATTTCCACTTTGCTCAGTTTCAGTAATTCCATCCAGTTGTGGCCCCAAACTATTAAATGGGATATTCCAAACATAAGCAATTCGTACATTTTAAATTGCATACTGTTCTGTGTAGCGTGATGGCATCTCATGCCATGTTGCATCATCCTGCCGGAGGGTGAAACACTTCCTTCTCCAGCAGCTCCCCGCTGTGGGCACTACCTACTCCTTTGTCACTTAGTAGTCATCTCAGTCATCAGATCTGCTGTCAAGATGTCACCGTTCTTGTGCTTGTGTGTCCCTTAACAAGGACCCCAAAGGAAGCATAATGACAGTAGCACTTGGATATACCAAAGAGAAGTTGTGAAGCATTTCCTGAAAGGGAGGGGATGAAAGTATAATATGCTATTTTGATACAGACCACGTTCATTTAACTTTCACCATGGTAATTGGGACGATTGGTCTATTTATTACTGTTCTTCACAGTCTCTTACTGTGCCTACTTTATAAATGTAACCTCATCATCGGTAAGTACATGCTTTCACTTTTTAGACACCCACTGGGGGGCTTAGAATGTTTCTCCCAGAAGGGGAAACTACAGTATCTCACACAATTATAAATTATGAACTGATTTATTCATTTAAGAAATACTTTTCTCCTGCCTAGGATGTGTCAGACATCGATCTATGTACCAAGCAAGCAATAACAAAGAAAAAAACTTCAAATGAAAAGAGCCTTGCCCTGTAATCACACATTCCAGTCATTTCAATAAATAGGAAGGACAATAATGTGAGTAAAAGACGCCCTATATGTGGCTGATTAGTACCAAAAGAAAAGAATTTAAATCAGAATACGTTGAAGGAAATTTTAGAAAAGTGAATCAGAATATACCTTGTTGGGAACTTGGGTCTTAGATGAATGTGTGAAGGAATTAACGGAGCAAGGAAGACAGATGGTGGGGACACTGGCCTCAGGGAGAGGGACCGCAAATGCCAAGGAGCTGAGCCTCGCCTGGCGTCAGAAGATGACTTGCCGGAGCAGAGGTCAGCAGGAGGACAGGGATGGATGGCATTAGACAGAGAGCAAACGCGAGGGCAGTGGAAGCCTCGGGCGGGAGTGCTGACTCTTGGTGAGCCCCGTGGAGAGCTGCCAAGGAGCGCCCACAGAGACGGATCGTGCTCTGACTTCCCTTCTATAGAGATCCCTTACAGCTGCTGTGACACACGGGTCTGGCAAAGTAGAACTAAGAGATTCATTTGATTGCAGCTGTCCCCACTTATACAGTTTTGCTTTTCTGTGGTGTCAAATGTGGTCAACTGTTTTTGAAAATAGTGTGTAAAAAATCCCAGAAATACATAATTCATAAGTTTTAAATAACTTTTATTAGTGTATCATTATAATTCTTCTATTTTATTATTGCTTCCACGCATTCACTAGGCATCTGAGGACATATCCCCAGATTGAGACAGGGGAGCCTGCTCAGTTGGAGTATGTGAGACATAATAGTTTGGCTCCCAGAACAGTCAGAACAGAGTGGATTCTGAATACATTTTCAAATTACAATGGGAAAGTTTATTGATAGAGTAAATACGTTCAATCCGCATACAGCCGAGAGAGCCATTGCGGTGGGAGGGACCCTCCCAGCTCCTGAACCCGATCGACTCGGAGGCGGCTGTAACCAGGATTTGTTGGAGGTGGTGGAGCAGAGTAAACTCAGAGAATGCGCTCCTGGGGCAGATTGCGCCAATCTGGGCAGCAGTCCGGGATCCCGCTCAGAGCGCCGCCCCTACAGCCGGCGCCATGCGAACTGTGGCAGCTGCAGTCAGCAGGCCTGCAAGAAAGCCGAGGAGGCAGAAAAGCGCCACGGAGCACCAGGATCTCCTGCCGGCACAGATCTCTGAACGGGAGAGCCTAGTGAACACTGCAGCAGGATGTCTGAGTCGGGAAGAAGCTCGATCCAGGGAGATACATCTGAGCAGCATTCCTGTCTGCACGATCCCAGGCTGAGTTGATTGGGCGCCCTGACCAGTTTTTTCTGAGTCGGGAAGAAGCTACACCCAGCGAGGGACACACGAGCAGCACTACTGACTGCAGGATCCCCAGGTCAGAAGAGCTGGCTAGGTGCCCCAACGGAATTTGTGAGGGGGGGAGGAGCTCCACCGAGGGAAGAACACCTGAGTGGCCCCCTGCCTGCAAGGTCCCTGGGGCGGCGAGCTGTTTATGCGCCCCAGCCAGGTCTCAGGGTAGGGAGTAGAAGCAGAAATCTCAGCAGACAGCTTAAGGGACATTCTCCAAAAGAGAAGGAATCATTGGAGCAGCCTCTGCAGCAGACATTTGCCTGCTGAACTGCCTGGGGAATTTATAGCTCCACATTTTGAATCTGATACCCAAAAATGGGAAAACAGAGGAACAAAATGCAGTCTCAAAACTCAACCCCACCCAGAACAAGTTTTGAATGCAAGGATACAAGGGAACCAGGAAGCCACATACGTGCAAGTTATGAAACGATTGCATCCGAAATGAAACAACTCCAACAGGCCATAAAAGTGCTTAAAGCAGAAATAAGCCACATACCTGCAATGATCTTTCAGACAAAAAACGAGCTGAAAACAATGATGGAAGAAATGATCCATACACATAGAGAAGAAATAGATAAAAGACTAGAATAACATAGGAAACAAATGGAAACGTTACAAGAGCAATTTAGGAATGAATTACCAAGAATGAAACAGGTCCAAAGAGAATGCCAGGATTTAAAAACTTACACTGAAAGCTTGCAAAACCACTTAAATGAAACCGAAGATAGAATTTCAGAACTTGAAGACAGCATGGCAGCTTATGAACGTGAAAGGAGAATCTCATAATATCATCACAGACACAACAAAAGTCAATCCAACAGCTCCAAGATGAGGCAAAATGGAACAATATTCGAGTTATAGGAGTGTGTGAAACAGCAGGAGACCACACAAACAATATAAAAAGAATATTTGCTGAAATAATAGCAGAAAATTTCCCAAACAAGTTAAAAGATACTGAAGTTCAGTTAATCGAGGCATATAGAACCCCAACAATCCATAAACCAAAGAAAAACACACACAGGCATATAATAGTCAAGATCCCAGATACCCAGCAAAAGAACACAATATTAAAAGCTACTAGAGAAATGAAACAGATCACCTATAAAGGAAAGCCCATCAGAATCACAGCAGACTTCTCAACGGAAACCATGAAATCAAGAAGAGCTTCGAGCGAGATATTACAGATTCTGAGACAAAATAACTTCCAACCCAGACTGATGCATCCTGCAAAACTATCCCTCAAATTCAATGGAGAAATAAAATATTTCCACGACAAAGAACAACTGAAGAACTTCATGAGTGCCAAACCAGCATTGCAAACAGCACTAAAAGATATTCTAGACAGAGAAAAAAGAGACCACAATTCCAAGAACAACAATACAAATAACTCCCTAAACAGAACAAGCAAGTAAATAGTCAGCAAAAGAAGAAAAATATCAAGTAAATAACATGACTAGAATAAGCCAACATAGAACCATGATAACCATTAATGTAAATGGCCTCAACTCAAAGGTCAAAAGGAAAAGATTGGAAGAGTGGATTAAGGAACACAATCCAATGATATGCTGTATAAAGGAAGCAGATTTTACTCAAAAGGAAATCCACAGGTTGAAAGTAAAAGGTTGGAAAACAATTCTCCATGCAACAGGTCCCCAGAAAAAAGCAGGGGTAGCTATTATGTTTGCAAACAATGTAAACTTCAAGGCAAAAAGAATCAAAAGAGATAAAGAAGGCCATTACATACTAGTTAGGGGAAAGCTGCAAGAGGAAGAGGTAACAGTCCTAAACATTTATGCACCAAACCATGGAGCACCTAACTTTACAAGTCAAATCTTAACAGACGTAAAAAATCAAATAACAAATAACACTATTGTAATAGGGGACCTAAACACTCCTCTGACGGAAAGAGACAGGTCAACCGGACAGAAACTCAGCAAAGAAATAACAGACCTGAACCAAAAGTGTGAACAAATGGACTTAGTAGATGTATACAGAGTGTTCCACCCCACAACATCAGAATACACATTTTTCTCAGCTGCACATGGGTCTTTCTCCAAAATAGACCGCATTCTAGCCCATAGAGCATATCTACCTAAATGCAAAAGAATTGAAATTATCCCATGCATATTATCGGACCACAGTGCAATGAAATTGAAATTTAATGACAAAGAGAACTCCAAAAACCACATAAACACGTGGAAATTAGACAACAACCTACTGAATAACCAATGGGTCACACAAGAAGTTAAAGAAGAAATTAAAAATTACCCACAAATAAATGAAAACACAAGAACAACCTACCAGAATCTGTGGGATGCAGTGAAAGCAGTCCTCAGAGGGAAATTTATAGCAATGAAATCATATACAAAGAAAATAGAAAGACAGCAAATAAATAACCTAATGATACACCTCAAACTCTTAGAAAAAGAGCAACAAGCCAAACCAAGAGGCCAAAGAAGGGAGGAGATTATAAAACTCAGGGCAGAAATTAATGCAATTGAGATGAAGAAAACTCTACAAAAAATTAGTGAATCAAAGAGTTGGTTCTTCAAAAGAGTAAATAAAATTGATAAACCCCTAGCCAACCTTATCAAAAAAAGAAGGGAAAGATCTCAAATTCATGCAATAAGGAATGAAAAGGATGAAGTC